>JAIGNY010001168.1:1117500-1132500 GCA_020152595.1 Chiridota heheva | reverse complement strand
TTATCAAGTTATATTTACCAGTTCACGACAGCATTATCCTGACATGGAAGAAAACGGTGAAATTGGTGAATCGTGCGATTCCATTCGCATCCTTACATTGCATCAACACACATTATGTCAAATATGATATATGAATGTTGAAGATAACTGTAATGAGTGAAATAACTCAAGTAAATTGCTTTGTGAAAAACTATACATAATTGATAAGTCTATTTCATGTATTTTAAGCAGGATGTAAGGAACTTAGGTCATAATAATATCCCGAAAACGTCACATTATTCGCAACCTCACTTAAATATTTTCCATGAAATGGAATAAAAGTTTAATTTAACGTACCTAAGTATACATTAGTGATGATATTTATTGAGCTGTGCAATTTAAACCTTTCCAACTTGTGTTTTAACATGCATTTAAAAGTCTAGGTATAATGACCCTATCATTTGTTTCTATATCTGCTTCTGTGCGATTGCAGCACATGCTAAGAACTAACAACAATGCAAGTAAAGAAAACCACCACTTCTACGAATCAAATTTGTGAAACAGTGTGTTTACTGTGTTGCTTAAGTTGATATTAAAAGAAAACGCTTATATTTTCCGTAGCAATATGACTGCAAACCTTGCGATGTATTAATCCCTGTGTCCAGAAGTGACGTCAGATTGAAAGCTGAAAGTTTTGCATGTTGTACTTACCTTTCAATGAAATAGCAATCACCTTTCTTGACAGTTCCACACAATTTGCTTCTCCAAAGTCAATTGCCACTATTAGGGTGCACTTTAGGTTCATCATATAAACCATACTTTGGTAAAGATATGCAAGTAAACTGTAAGTGTAATGTATGTATTTATTTGGTTTGGGGATGTTCATTCATTAAATAGTTTATTCGTCAATATCACATAGGGTACTGGTAAAAAGCATCGAATAAACACAGGGTAAAAATCATGAATTGTTATTCAATTGAAATGCTCTTCTGGTACTGATCGAATATTTTCTAGGGTGTCAAACCGTGATATTCATAATTTTCGTTAAAGGCAATAACAAACTAAAACCTAAAGAAAGCATTGTTACAACTCCACATTAAACTTAATATTTTCCGGAAATCTGTTACAGCAAACCTACACATGTAAATATATATATATATATATATATATATATATATATATATATATATATATATATATATATATATATATATATATATATATATATATATATATATATATATATATATATATATATATATATATATATATATATATATATATATATATATATATATATATATATATATATATATATATATATATATATATATATATATATATATATATATATATATATATGTATATATTTATTTATATATATATACATATATATATATATATATATATATATATATATATATATATATATATATATATATATATATATATATATATATATATATATATATATATATATATATATATATATATATATATATATATATATATATATATATATATATATATATAGATACATTTATATGTATATATATATATATATATATATATATATATATATATATATATATATATATATATATATATATATATATATATATGTATTTATATATATATATATATAAATATATATATATATATATATATATATATATATATATATATATATATATATATATATATATATATATATATATATATATATATATATATATATATATATATATATATATATATATATATATATATATATATATATATATATATATATATATATATATATATATATATATATATATATATATATTGCCATAAAGTGGTGTTAAGTGAGTTGTCGTAAAAAAATAGATGACCACACCTCTTATCGATCAGAACTATTTATGTTAATATTGCTCTATTCAGAACAGAAAGCTAAAAGTCACAATTAATTCGAAAGAATTGAAGGTGTTTGAAGCGTCATTTTACGTATGGTAATTTGCTTTTACCTTTAGTAATCAAGATCTTTACTGGCAGCCCTCTCGAATTAAACTTAGCAATAGAGAAGAACGTACCCAACTTACTCTCCAATCAAATAGAAACCAAAAGAAACCACTAATAATCGTACCAATGTATAATCGAAGTTTCATACTAGCTAATTAGGAAGCAAGAAAAACCCAAAACTAGTACAACATATACAACATTTAAACAAGAAATCCTTCATTATAACCAATAACTTCTGTGGAGTTCTTCGAAGGGAAACACTGCCACGAATGACCAATCTCAAAAGAACTAATCCACCCAACCAAGCGCACAACCATCTAGAAAAAGAAACATCCTTGTATGAGTATCCTCCAAATGCAGAGCCCCTCAAACAAGAATAGGTTTGAAGAGTTAATCTAAAAGAAACCCTACCCCAAATAAACAAACCGTCTAGCACAATACCTTTATAAAACACTCTTTTTCTAAGGATATATACAGATCACTTACAAAGTAGTAAAATAACTTCTCAAGTCAGCGACCAGCATGCTTGAGTCTAAACCTCGAACAAGCAATTCAAAAACGAGGTATCCTTGAACACACTCGAAAAATCTCCAACGAGCTTTAATCGTTTTCTGTGGAATTTTCCACGCAGCAAATGAATTCTTCATAATGATTTTGAACTTAAAGGTAGATATACAGGTTTCGTGTGGGGCGTTGACAATTTGATGTAGAATAATGGTTCGATATCGTATCCGTCATAATCCTGGATATTGAATCCCTAAATGGAATCAAATTTGGATTTAGCATTTGATAGCTTTATCGACGAATGTTTATATTCATTATGTCACCCAAAAAAATGAACCACAAGATAGTTAGTTTGTCTTCGAAACAATATTTGATACGTATGTGCGAATCATAATTTTTGTAACTCATTATAATTTCATATACATGTTTTTATAATTGTCACAGTATGCTTAATTTTAGAGAAATGAGAGAAACGAGTCTCGTGTTACACATAATAAGAGTCATGCTCAGTGTATGCGTAGAAAGTTACAAAACATCATCATGTTTTCTGCTTGCCTGCAGCTAGGACAAACTCTCTGGACAGAAGTTTTCTCCACGCAGTCATCAGAATACCCTTCTAGTTCATGTTGTTGGTAATGTAACAGATAACAGCATCCAAGCTTTCAAGACTCGTGCCCATCGTTATCTCCTGTCCGTGAGATGAGGTTGTTAATCTATTTGTAGTGGTTGGCAGAGTATGGAATTTCCGTTGCAATTTTTACTAGCTATTTTGATGCATACTGTTAGGCAGCTTTGGTTATGTGATGTTTACAATTCCCTTGTTTTTAGCTTTCTGTTTCTGCCATTCCATTTCATTTATGTTTTTCTTCCGCACTTGTTTTAATCTCACTGAACTATAGTGACCCATATGTTTGGCTCGACTAGATATCGTCTGGTAAGGCTATTGATCATATATGTACTTTGCATACAACAAAGTTTACTGTAGCTTTATTTCATACAAGGTTAATATTTGTTTATTGCAGGTTTACCATGACAAAATTATTATGGAGAACTCTGGAAATACAGCCCATAATCGTGGTTTTTGTATGTCTTTCAAAATATAATTCGTGGAAACATAATGAAGAAGTGTATAAGAAAATCAGAATCAATATTTTTCAAAATATCGCTAAGAAGCGTTCGATACAGAAACTGAAATTTCCCAACACTTGAATGTTTTACACAATTTTGATACAGTCTTGGCTGTGTGTATTCTTCCAAATTTTGCTTTCCACCCGAAAGATGGCAGAATCCGGATTGAAACTCATGAAAAGACTGAGTTCAGAGTCTGGATTTAATCTTTAAATATATTTGTATATTGTTGTACACTCTGTTTAAATATATGAGATACATACAAAAAAAATCACATCAACTTAAACTACCGTGCTGAAAATGGGGGCTGTATATGCACTAATCTTGTGATCGGTTAGTTCTGAACACGAGGGGTTTTCATATTACTGGTATTTTCTTGTAATTATAGGGTGTTTACTACGCTAGGTGAATGAACAGAAGAAAGTAAATGTGTCCGTAATTATTGGATAGGATGCCCTAAATTTCTATCCCAGGAAAACTGACAAAGATAGCTCAATATAATTGGAATAATTGTTTTGTACGTGATAAAATTAGGACGGGCATCGTATATTAGATGTGGTATATGAACGAGCCATTCTTTTAAAATCAACAGTGCGATCAAGCAAATAAGTCAAACAACGTAAGTGCAAACAAATCTTCCGTGCAAGCATTCCTTTGAAATATTTGATAGATATTTTCATATCCACTGATTAATTATGTCTCTCCGGTAAATAGTAACTGGACATGCTGTCCGGATTAAACGACAGCTTTCATGTAATGATTGTTTAATTACTTTTAAATGTTAGTTTTAAATGTTAAATGAACCATGCATTACATACCCGTAAAACTAATTTCCACCCACTTGTTTGAAATTATTAATAAATGCAGTCTGTTGTTCGAAAACAAACTTGCGTTGCTAATTTAAGCAAAATACAGCAGAGAATTATTTCATCGAAAGCGGCAAGCAGTATAAACGAAAATTGACAAAAACCTAAACGTAATAACTATGGCAAAGGTGATATCGCTATCCTGCTCAGCATGATCATTAAAGAAGGCCGTTGTAGTCTCAGGTTGGCTCTTGATCAATACAAATCAATTTAACACTATCGGTACCCCTTTGAACATTATCACTTAGATGGTGTTCCCGGTTTAGTCACATTTCCATAATAAGATCACATTATCAACTGATTTCGGTTACCAAGGTGGTCCACCATACCAGTTAATTTTTATTCTATATACACGTCCGTTCGGTGATTGTGACAGGTTTTTTTTTTTTTTTTTTTTTATTAATTGTGAACAGTCTACTTGTCAGAAATAAATGGAATACCCTTTAGTTTTCATCTTCGAATATACCGTTTCCTGATTTCAATGCTGTTATGTATTTTACGAAACTAGTGTCAAAAAAGTTAACCCTTATTACTTTGCTAATCCTCTATTTTATAGTACCTATTAATCAATGCTTCTCCGAATTACTTGTAACTAATTTACTACCGGTTCACTGCATGTATTATGTAAATCACTAAAACACATGCATGCTATATTATTATTTGACTTTACGAAAATGGTTTGCCTTATTTTAATTAAGTAGTTGTTATTTCTCCAAAATGATCAACAAGTATAGAAAATTTGAGTAAAATAGCAATAATAGAAACGTGGATGCTGATCCAGGGTCGGATGCTGATCCAGGGCCGGATGCTCTTAGTGGCTGTGTTTGCTTCAACGACACATAAGTGTATATCATATCATAGGTGGTAATACGAATGGACGTGCGAAATGTATAAAAGGGTGAATTAATTGATATGGAACGTTAGTTTTGGAAGACTGTAAGTTCCAGCCGTAGCTAAAGACCAGATAACGTGTTACCATGGACACTATTATAAAATAAAAGCCTACGTTTCTGATTGGTCATACACAAATACCGACAACCAATCAATAACAATAATCAATAATAAGTATTACCGTCTGTACATACACACACACACACAAATGCGTAGAGTACATACTTAATTAGAAACGATTCACAACCGGATTTGACGTGAAAGATATGGACATCGCAATTTTACCAATTTTACTGAGGCGAGATTCCCTCTTTAAATATCAATTAACTATTTTTTTCCTGCACGTTTCCATGGACTTTTTTCTACGTCTGTGGTTGACACATATGATATTGACAGTGATTCCAGGACTTGAACCAAACATAGTTTAACTTTGGTTTGATTAGAAACTGGAACGGGTGTCTGGGAAATAGGCGAAGTAACCGGCAGCAGTGGATCATGCGTGCATTCACTCTTCTTTTAAAGAAAAAAATTGTCCCCCTTTCTAGGTTACAAGATAAAAGATACACCCCCTAGTTCTTATATGAGCTTTTTATGGTGGTATAATGAACCATTTTAACTTTGATATATATTTCTATTGGGTTTCTTTAATCATGGTAGTAAGATCAACGAATACCTTTGTAAATCAATCTACGTAACATTTTAAAACTGCTTTCACAACTCATCAACACGTTTTCTAGATTGTGATACTTATTCCTGTTAATAAGAACGTTTTATAGATTGAGATCCTTTTCTACATACACATAATATCCAGGTCAAACATTTTTCAAAGGAGGAAATATTGGGACTCTTCGAATGAGAGGGTATTTTCAGGGACGTTGATAGGTTCCTATATTTAGGGGGTTTAGAGACATCACTTTCCAACTGAGTGGATTCGTGGGTGTGCCTGAAGGGGAACGATTGAATTTCCAACTGTCATGTTTATTTCTTTCAAGTGGCTTCCACTTAGGGAGTGTCCCCCTCCTCCCTTATTTCTTTCAAGTGGCTTCCACTTAGGGAGTGTCCCCCTCCTCCCTCACCCCCTCCCCCTCTATCCCTGTAGCAACGTTTCTGAGTATCTTGCATCAATGATACTATGCCGTTATCTCTAAACTGATAGAAATACTGTTGATAGCTTATAGCAAGCCGTTAGCAATTCCTCTGGTCAATAGTGTCACATGGGATCTCTGCAATCTAAAAGAGCCATGATTTAAATAATGTTCAAATAAAATACCTGAGTTGCCATTCTGGATAGCAATTATGAGGGCGCTTCTTCCATCTCGATCAAGGGCGTTAATGTTTAGATCCGGGGCATTTTCCAAGGCATACAATATGGCCTTTTTGTCCCCCTTTTCGGCGGCAGCTAGGAAGAGTTTCTCCATTGAGTCGAATCTACCAGGTCCCAGTTCCAGGTCCATGTTGCTGTTTGGCATAGACACCTATAAATTAAAAAAAGAAGTATTGTTCAAGAGCAATGACATTTAAAGCAGCACTAGACCGAAAAGTGAGGGCGTACTTTTACGGTCCCGAAAAACCAAATGTTTATCTAGCACGCAATAGTATAGCAATTTTCTGGTTAATAAGAATATTCAAGTGACTTTTGCCCTCACGTCGCCTGTAAACTATGAAGGCATAAAGTGTATCGATCTGTTCTGGATAATATATCTGTGGATATTAAGAATTTGTAAAAACGAGCACCCTAACTTCTCGGTCTAGTGCTCCCTTAATTGATGTTCATCACACAATCCTGTAAAAACTACAACAACTAACGTGTAAGGTCTTATTACTAAGCTTATTACTAAACATATTCCGGATCCCCCATCACAACTAATTGTCATGATTTTTAAACCATATAATTGTTATTCTGGCATTACATCACATGTAACATAATGTTTTTCATATATGGTGAAATTATGAGAAGGGTAAGTAATAGGATTACTGCGCAAAGATATTAACGTGCACGTTTAAACTAGTATATTGTCACTTAAATTATTTTCTATTAGAAAAAAAATACAAACTTGTCATTTTAGGGTAAGCTTTTTAGCTGTACTTTACAATGAATTGAGAACATTTTGTGGCATATTTCGGTAAGGGTGAATTTCTCTAACGTTTCTCAAAAACGTATGAACGTTATTATATTTTGCAATATAATAACAAAAAGATTTACTCAAAATTTTAAATTGTTATGATATACAGCGTAATATTATTCCTTGATTATGTATGAAGAATGTCACCTTGGGAAAAGCGTATGTAGATAATCTCTAATTTCAAGGTATTCCTTAAGTATCACCTTTCCGCGGTGCGTAAACTTTCAGACAGTCGTAAATTTATATTACTTGTAAAAAAAAAAGAAAAAAAAAAGAAACACTCGATAACAACTAGATCAACATAAAAGTACAAAGTGAAAAAATCGTAAACTGAATGATTATGAAATGTTAGGGTATGAAATTAGGATAAGAGTAGATAAGTAAATAAATAGATAAAGGGATAGAATAGTTTTATCACAAAATTCAAACGGAAAGGAAAATTGATACTTGTGTTGTCCATTTTACTCCTTTTGCTCATTCTTTTCAACCACTGCCAATGTGAAAACACAAATACACAATTTGGGAGGAATCGAAAAAAGGAGACGGAGAAGTGAATAGGAAAAAAACAAACATTAAACATTTAGGACAAGGAATAATACAAATATGAAAAATAAAAAAAACCAGAAATGAGAAAAAACGAGAAAAATAACGAGAGGAAAATAATTTATTGATTAAAAATAGTGAGGGGTGCAAACAGAATATTAGTTGATAATGAAAAACGGCTGAAAGACAGGATTGAAAAAAGGAAGGATGAACAAAAAATCAGATGTGAGAAGACAAATGAAAACTGAATGGATGAAGAACACAAAAGGAGGAGGGGGTAAAGTACGCGTATTGTAGACTATGGCTAAATAATGAATAGTTTGGATTACATTGTTCACCTAATCCATTTATATACTACATTTTTGACCTGGTCAAATAAATGAATATGCATAAGCGGGTGAGTGTTAGTCAAAGGCGGATGATAGGATGTTAAGGCTCGACCAGCGTGACCTGCCATAAGGTGTTGATCAAGTGTTTGATCATATTAGTACGCAATTGGAACACTCGTGACATAATTCTCAATGAATATTCATTATAATTGCTGTTTGTGAATGGAACCAAAGGAATGCAACGAGTAACTGTGGCCGTCAGGAAAGTAGGCCTAATAGGTAAACGAATGAGTTGTATGACTTGAATATGAACACACAAATATCATAAGTAGCGGTACAAACAATACACATATCACTAGAGAAGTCAGAAATGTTTGGTTGTAAGTTCGAAACAACATAATGTTTAATTGCGCGGGACACTCAACCAAAGTAAAAACGAGAGAAAGAGGAAACGTTGCCAAGCAAATTGCTTTATTCGCAATGAAAAAACAACAGGAAGAACAAGAAAACAAATGCTGACATAATTTATTTGTAAAGTATATGAACTGAAAAAAATCCACTATCACTTACCAATGCAAAAGACGTTGATTATTACATTCACAAATCAGAATTTACAACCACTTAGATAAAGTTAGTCCAATTCAGTCCAAGGTTTTTATATACCCACCGATGAAACATTTCTTTTAATAATAGGGAATTTGTTGTGCGTAGAATATATATAACACATATGAAATATGTAAAGCTAGACTATGTAATCCAGGTGAGCCGGTACTAATTCTCCCCTCGTTTCATTAAACATCATTAGCACGTTTGTTTATTTCTATAAACTTGTTTGGCTAATAGACACCAGAGAATCGAGGTGGATTACAAACTCCCATTCAAGAAATACTTCTGACATGGGTGAAAATTAATTTTAATTATTAACTATTTTAAGGTATTCTAAAACAAATTCCTAACTTAGGGCTGACACCAGATTTTCTTATGGGTTTAAAAGTCATTAATCATGTTCAGCAATTTTTCACACAACATCAATTCTACTTAGAATCCAACCTTAAAACAATTTCAAGTTTTCTTTTAAAATATTTTTACATAATGAATGTAGAAATTTAAATCTGTGTATCATTATAACACTTTTGTTGCTTCCGTAATAATTTGGCAGAGCTATTTATCATATCAAGACAATTTACTTTTCTTCATTTCTAGTAATGGTCAAATTTTCAAAACCGTTTTAAATTTGTTCCAAAAGTAAAATGATGTAGTATGAATGATGCGCTATGTGTGCTCAATGGCGACTTCATTGAGTAAATAATCCTAGTTTAACGAGCTGAGTGATCCTTAATATTAAGGTTTCTTCCAGACTAAGTGACCAATTGAATAAGATCGTTTGTTATCGAGATAATTGAACGATATTGACTTTTTTACTTATATTACGAACTCCTATGCAATCAAAATATGCATCTATCTAAGAACTTTTTTAAATGAATCGTTGTGTTTATTCTACATACATTTAAAACTGAAAACAAATTTCATAAAAATGTAAAAATACAAATGAAGAAAATGTAACAAATACTCGTTCCACTTGAATGCAAACCATCTGGAAGCATTTTTATTTAGAGAAATAAAAATAATTCTTACTACTTTACTCCGTGCCCTTTTTCGAGGGGTTGCCGTATCATAAGCCATTGTCAATATAATTTCACAGTATCGATGAAATGGAAAGACGATTAAGTCTGGTGATAAATATATCTATTCCATATTATGATCCATTCCAAATGTGAAAGAAAAATGGCTTCCGTGTCCGATGTCGTCATACCACCCATAGTTAAATTTACATTATCAACACCATTAAAGTAGATCCAGTCTGTGGTGCAATGTAATACCTAGATCTAAATGCCAAGCAATTTAATTTTATTTTCTTTGCATCCAAATACAATCCAAATCCAGAATTAAAGCCGACCTCGGGCTTGAGGCTGAAGAGAAATATATGAGCATGCGTCTTGCTGCCATCTATGGCGAGAATTAATATTTACACGATGTAGTAGTATCTTTTGCTCTTACAATAATATATGAACTGACAGCACTTCATTCTATTGATTGAATAGGAGATCCGCAGACTCAAGCCTTCAAAGTAGAAATGTTCCTGCTTTAATTAAAACAAATACATAACTTTAGCTCTACTGTATTTCAAGTTGAATTGTCGGTTTCATGGTAGTTTAAATTGCAAAAGAGGTGTACAGACTGATGAAAATCTGAAGTGCGGATGGAAAGAGTAATCAAAAACAGCTACGTCAGATTGCTAACAGACATTTACAAAACAGGACTAACATTTCACACTGTGATGACAAACTCGACTCAGAAGTATGTGTACACTGTGGGACTCAGTTATCAACATTAGTAAAATACTTACCATTAAGGTTACTAAAAGGAAGCTCTTGATAAGTACGAAGATCATTTTTGCACAGTTTTCCTGCTTTGGGGATTAATCTTATAAAATAGAGTCACTATAGTATAAGCTCTATGCAAAAACGTTAATAAGCAGTGGTAATTGTATCTTTTTAAAAACAAAACATTACTTTCAAGTTTCTCAAAATCGAGCTATCATCTTCTGTAAATAATAACATTAAGATCGGGTGTGTCTTACAAAAGATGTCATAACATATGCGGTGTATTTACAATTCTTCTTTTCCATTTAATTTAATTACGCTACCCCTTTAACCCAAATAAAACTAATTCAAAAACAAGGACGAGGGGACTGAAGCTCTTTGGAAGCAATAATTTGTTATCAGTTTTGCATTAAAACTTATTGTCACTTATAATGACTCCTTCGTAACAATTAGAGCACGACAATTGTAAATGTCATAAATGAGTGATTGCTTCGTTTAATGTCTCATTCTCAAGCATAGTTCACAATTCGTTGTAGATAACCATTTCGATGCATCCATGCCACCATGCATCATTACGTTTTACTATGATCTATTCTAGGAGTGAAAGAAGAACGGTTTACACATCGGATGGCGTTATCACAATTTCAAATGTTAAATTTACATGGTTGAAAAGAAGGATCAAATTTTTGATTTTTTCAGCACAAGATTTGGTTCGTCATAAAAAAAATAATATTAAAAACACATGTGTTATACAAATGAACAGCAGACATTAGTACAGATGACCCTTTTATTTATTATTTTGCTTTTGAGCGAGGGTGGTTGGGATATGAAAACCGTTTATTCCCTTTTCAATAAGTCATCATGCGGGTTTCATCAATTCATCGATATCATCAGGTTATTCTTCAATTGCACCAAAACGTTTTTGGTTGGGCGGATGGGGGTGGGTGAGGGAGAGTGAGCGGTTATACGAAACTAAAATGTACAGTTTGTATAACAATCCTAACAATTCATTCAACTACTTCAGTGCAATCTTCAAGCTCATTTCTCACTTTCACTTTATCCAATAACCATTCAACCATGGTTGCATGTGTTGTTAATTGTAAAAAACATGACATTGTTGTAAAATAAGAAAGATAATCTTCATAGATCAAATGGATTATTTTAGAATTAGGGCACCACTTCAACATATAATATTTCCCCCACCAAAATACAACTATCAACTCAAAATAAAATCATACTGACAAAAACTTGTCGACTTTCCTTCTTTTTGAAGTTCTCTGCAGACAAATATTAGACACAAATTAAAATGATCAACAACTCAATCCATGCATGCAAAAAACTCTAGACAATTTCGCAACAGATCATCTTACGTGCGAAAGCAAACCTGTACTCCTTGGGGCTCAAAAAACGACATTATTAAAGCAAACAGCTATATCATTTTCAATACCATATATATATCTATATATTTATATATACATATATATATATATTTATATATATATATATATATATATATATATATATATATATATATATATATATATATATATATATGTAGATATATATATGTATATATATATATATATATATATATATATATATATATATATATATATATATATATATATATATATATAGATATATATATATATATATACATATGTGTATATATGTATATATATATATATATGTATATATATATATATATATATATATATATATATATATATATATATATATATATATATATATATATATAAATATATATATATATATATAAATATATATATATATATATATATATATATATATATATATATATATGTATATATATATATATATATATATAGATATATACATATATATATATATATATATATATATATATATATATATATATGTAGATATATATATGTATATATATATATATATATATATATATATATATATATATATATATATATATATATATATATATATATATATAGATATATATATATATATATATACATATGTGTATATATGTATATATATATATATATATGTATATATATATATATATATATATATATATATATATATATATATATATATATATATATATATATATAAATATATATATATATATAAATATATATATATATATATATATATATATATATATATATATATATATATATATATATATATATATATCAATAGTTATCATATGGTAAAATTACATATTCGTTTAAAAGATTAGTTCAGTGGTCAAACACTTCCAGCTTATTTAAAAGAGAACTTTTAAATAACAAAATGGTGAAAAAACTTTCAAAAATCTTATTATGTTAAAGAGATATTCAAGATTAAAGCTCTGTCTCATCTGTGTAGAAATGGCTGCTATAGTAATTCTACTATGGAAAGTTGGCATCATCATTATCACATTCTTAGCAATTGTTAATGTATTTTAAAGAAAATTTATTTAATTTTTTCACTATTTAGATTATTTTTACTGTAACATTCTAACCGTGTGTCCAAGTCGACAAAGAGCTCTCGGAGCCGTTTTCACTTGCTGATGATCATCATTTGTATTTATCCTTCAAATCTAGAATAGCTGATAATGAATTGCTTGCAGTTCAAGCTATGAATTCGTGCATTGCTGATATAAGAACGTGGATGCTTACACATAAATTGAAAATTAATGACAATAAAACGGAGCTCCTTCTTCTAGGCTCAAATCAAATGCTTTCCAAAGTAAACATTCAATCTATAACAGTTGATCAAGCTGAAATAAAACAAGTTGTGAATTTTAAAAACCTTGGAGTAATTTTTGACAAAAATCTTTCGATGAATCTTCAAGTTAGTAGGATTTGTTCCAAAACTTTTGCACAGCTCTATAAACTCAACAAAATAAAAAGTTATGTAAATGAAAAACCCTGGTTGAATTAATTCACGCATTCGTAACATCCCATCTAGACTATTCTAATAGCATACTATTCGGAATCCTTAAATACCAGCTACAAAAACTTCAACAAGTTCAAAATTCCGCTGCTAGCTTAATCACTTATACCAAAATATATCAGCACATAACACCCATTCTTAAAGATTTGCACTGGCTCAAGCATGTCAAGGTCAAATATAGAATTAAATTTAAAATTATTCTACTTACATTCAAAGCTATAGTTAGATTGGCAACATCTTATATTAATGACCTTTTGATTAAAGATAACCCCTCTAGGAACTTGAGATCTTCACACCAAAACAAATATAAAGTATCATGTACCAAATCAAGAACAATAGGACCCCGGTCATGCCGGTCAATCTTCCGCCGTGTTGCCCCATTCATTTGGAATTCACTTCCATTAAATCTCAGAAACACAACCAATATAAGTTCAATCAGAAAAGGTTTGGAAACTTATTTATTTACTTTGTGCTATAGATTTTAATTTCACCATTATGCTACCATCTGTTTTCGTATATATGTAATTTATGTGGATTTGTATCGTTTCTGTATATCTACCACACTGCTGATTATTATTTTGATACTAACGGCGCTAAATAAATTCCTACTAAGATTCCTAGATTGAGTTTTACTACTTTTGTGACATATGTATTTGCTATTCATGTCAACAATTTTCGGGTTTTCAGCTCTTTTGAGGCATGAGTTTCCATTGCAGTTTTCTTTTAAGCCAAACATTAAATAACATTACTTGTTGGAATTCCTTCCCAAGAGCTAAACATCCATTATTTCTAGTAAGTGAACAATGAATGTGTGGACAGATGACTGGATAAACGGACGTACAGACGGATCCAATAACCCCATTCAACTTCGTTATGGGTGGATTGTTTTAGATAGAGGCAACTCAAATAAAGAATATTCTATCTCTATACTATCCAATTTTAAAGGATTTTGTGATAATCTTAGCTAAGCTTCTGTTCATAGCAAGACACCAAAGAGTCAGTTCTGATTTCTGGTTATATGTCTGTCCGTTGAAGATACTGAAGTCTGTTGACCGCTAGAATTACCCTTTAACAAAATTTATTTCCAAAATCACATATGAGACCAAAACATGGCACCCAGATAATAGTTGTATATGGATTTGATGATTTGAGCACCACTTCTCTGCTGTAAAAGTGGTCCACGTTGGTGAGTGTTTGCTGTAAGCGAGAAGAACACGAACTACGCTTGTTGGTAGTATAAACAGTACTCATCTGCTCATACAAATACCACAACACAACAAAGTGTACCAAAACTATCAAACGAAAAATGAAA
>JAIGNY010001168.1:1107500-1112500 GCA_020152595.1 Chiridota heheva | reverse complement strand
GCTATCAGGCTCTCTACGTATCGTTTTCCATCATTTCGTATAACCTGTTCATAAGAGTGGGGATTTCCAAATATGGTATTCAGTTAGGAAGATATGCACTTGAACATAGTACATTTTGTACTCGAAATACGTTTATGGTAATCGCTTTCTTATAAACAATGGTAATATATAAGAGAGCGAAACATACAGTCGCTGGTGGTTCTCGCCGGCAAGCCACGGAAAAGGCCCACCCATCATTCTACTCTAAACCTGCTCCATCATCTTTTTACCGTCTATGTAATTTTAACCCAAAGCTATCAAGCTCTCTACGTATCGTTTTCCATCATTTCGTATAACCTGTTCATAGAGTGGGATTTCCAAATATGGTATTCAGTTAGGAAGATATGCACTTGAACATAGTACATTTTGTACTCGAAATACGTTTATGGTAATCGCTTTCTTATAAACAATGGTAATATATAAGAGAGCGAAACATACAGTCGCTGGTGGTTCTCGCCGGCAAAAGCCACGGAAAAGGCCCACCCATCATTCTACTCTAAACCTGCTCCATCATCTTTTACCGTCTATGTAATTTTAACCCAAAGCTATCAGGCTCTCTACGTATCGTTTTCCATCATTTCGTATAACCTGTTCATAAGAGTGGGGATTTCCAAATATGGTATTCAGTTAGGAAGATATGCACTTGAACATAGTACATTTTATACTCGAAATACGTTTATGGTAATCGCTTTCTTATAAACAATGGTAATATATAAGAGAGCGAAACATACAGTCGCTGGTGGTTCTCGCCGGCAAGCCACGGAAAAGGCCCACCCATCATTCTACTCTAAACCTGCTCCATCATCTTTTTACCGTCTATGTAATTTTAACCCAAAGCTATCAGGCTCTCTACGTATCGTTTTCCATCATTTCGTATAACCTGTTCATAAGAGTGGGGATTTCCAAATATGGTATTCAGTTAGGAAGATATGCACTTGAACATAGTACATTTTGTACTCGAAATACGTTTATGGTAATCGCTTTCTTATAAACTATAGGGCAATTTTCGTTGTGGCAATTTCCAATACGGTATCCAATTATCCAAATATTCACACGTAAATACACACTTTATACTCGATCTACTGTTATTGACAGTTTGCTATTCTTTACCTACAGTTTGTTAATCATCGAAAATTAATCATGTGGTTGGAATTTTTCAATAAATTTTTTTGGGGTTCAAAAACTATATTTCTTGAACAAATCTCATAAATGTCCACAAGCCCATGTGTCATCTCAAAAACAGCTTCAAACAGATACATTTCTACGCTTCCCCAAATACAAAGTTATTAACATCAAAGTAATTTTGTTTTTATCCGAGCGAGATAACCAAGAGATGTTAGATGGGATATAATTATGCGCCCAAAAGGAGGCAATGCTTAATGCGTCAAATGCATTTAATTACTCAGTGCCACCTGGTCTATTAGCTTCATTTTGCATTCACGTAAGGTACAACTTTTACACGCAAAACAAGGTTTTTCAAATTTTGGACGGATTACAACAAATTCTTACGTAAGCTGTGCATACACTGCGACCGTGGTAATTTGTACTTTTCAAAGTCTCTCATACACTGATCCTAGGTTATCTTGGACAATATTTCCTTAATAAGAAAAGTGCCTCACGGGAGGCAGGTGAAATCTGTGAGATACATCCCGTGTGCATCACGACCGCCTCCCCACGGCATCTAACACACAAAGTACTTTTCAAGGTAAAATGTACTTTCAACCCACAAACTGAATTTACAACTCAATCTTCAAAGCATGTGTAGGCACCTTTTTTGTGTAATGAAGAGAAAGGTATCAAGTTACAATCCAAATTTGTTTCAGAATTTGAAGGCAAACGGAGACAAACCTTTTCTGTTTAGATACAGGGTAATCACAACACGATGATATTGCCGTTTTCATTGCTTTAATATTCTTTTATCAATTTGAACAGAAAGCAAAAAAATCGAAATGTTTCAATAGATACATGTATAAGAATTTGTAGTGGAGGATTGTATATAGGTTGTTCGTATCAATACATATATAGCTCTTTTGTTATGCGTGTATGTATGCAATACATATATGAACATACCGCAACATTACATCGGGACAATATCCTTTAGAATCTGCAGATCGTTCTTGGAATTTACATTCAAGTTAATAAATAGCTACCCGTAGGTTTCACAGCATTTAAAATTTATACTGCTAAATGATCTAGATATCGATACATGTGTTTAGGTTACTGACAAAGACTTTGAAAACACCTTACGTAGATAATAACTACTCTAGAGGCGACATTGGATCGACTGCTTGTAGTAAAAAAAAGTATTCAAAATAATAATAATAATAATAATAATAATAATAATAATAATAATAATAATAATAATAATAATAATAATAATAATAATAATAATAATAATAATAATAATAATAATAATAATAATAATAATAATAATAATAATAATAATAATAATAATAATAATAATAATAATAATAATAATAATAATAATAAATAATACTAATACTAATAATACTAATAATACTAATAAATAATAAATAATAATAATAATAACAATAATAATAATAATAATAATAATAATAATAATAATAATAATAATAATAATAATAATAATAATAATAATAATAATAATAATAATAATAATAATAATAATAATAATAATAATAATAATAATAATAATAATAATAATAATAATAATAATAATAATAATAATAATAATAATAATAATAATGATAATAATAATAATAATAATAGTAATAATAATAATAATAATAATAATAATAATAATAATAATAATAATAATAATAATAATAATAATAACACTAATAATAATAATAATAATAATAATAATAATAATAATAATAATAATAATAATAATAATAATAATAATAATAATAATAATAATAATAATAATAAAATAATAATAATAATAATAATAATAATAATAATAATAATAATAATAATAATAATAATAATAATAATAATAATAATAATAATAATATTTTTAGTTTAGCCTATGAATTATGTATTGATTAATTGCGTTTTTATATTTTAGGTATTTCAATTTTTTTGCTTTTAAATTTCTAGTTTTATACTTCATTTGTTTCATATATCTTATCATTTACTTTACTTACTGTTCCGCGCTCCTGACGATTTAGTTCAAAGGGGCGCGTTATAAATATATGTGTATTATTATTATTATTATTATAGTAATAATAAAAATATTAATAATAATAATAATAATAATAATAATAATAATAATAATAATAATAATAATAATAATAATAATAATAATAATAATAATAATAATAATAATAATAATAATAATAATAATAATAATAATAATAATAATAATAATAATAATAATAATAATAATAATAATAATAATAATAATAATAATAATAATAATAATAATAATAATAATAATAATAATAATAATAATAATAATAATAATAATAATAATAATAATAATAATAATAATAATAATAATAATAATAATAATAATAATAATAATAATAATAATAATAATAATAATAATAATAATAATAATAATAATAATAATAATAATAACACTAATAATAATAATAATAATAATAATAATAATAATAATAATAATAATAATAATAATAATAATAATAATAATAATAATAATAATAAAAATAATAATAATAATAATAATAATAATAATAATAATAATAATAATAATAATAATAATAATAATAATAATAATAATAATAATAATAATTATTTAGTTTAGCCTATGAATTATGTATTGATTAATTGCGTTTTTATATTTTAGGTATTTCAATTTTTTTGCTTTTAAATTTCTAGTTTTATACTTCATTTGTTTCATATATCTTATCATTTACTTTACTTACTGTTCCGCGCTCCTGACGATTTAGTTCAAAGGGGCGCGTTATAAATATATGTGTATTATTATTATTATTATTATAGTAATAATAAAAATATTAATAATAATAATAATAATAATAATAATAATAATAATAATAATAATAATAATAATAATAATAATAATAATAATAATAATAATAATAATAATAATAATAATAATAATAATAATAATAATAATAATAATAATAATAATAATAATAATAATAATAATAATAATAGTACCACGATAATCAAAAAATAGCAAATGCGAACCCCCATTACCCACCCGAGCCCCCTACATTGAAGCAGCAAATGCTATGCACATTGTGTAATTTTAGTCTCAGTGGACTCTTATCCTCAAATTTGAAGTATGAAATACTTTAAGTTACTTCAAAGTATAACCCACAACTTCAATTTCCCTAGCCTTACACCAACTCCATTATTACCACTTTAAGTTGTAAACAATACACCACCATAACCCTTCAGAGAGACAACCGCTCTCTCAAATGTTCTATATGATATCAAGATTACGCGAACATTCCATTCCTTGAAATTAAGATTAATAACAAATACATAGGCAATAACGGTTAGTTGTCAATTTGATTAATAAACGGCAATAACTTCCAATCATGTCGTTTGCACCTTCAAGAAATCGCGTTCATCCACATTAGATAGCTCTCTTGCAAGACCCGAGTGATTTACACTCATAGAGCAAACGGTTGACTTTTATGAGAATCTTTTCAATTTGGTTTTTGTTGGACATTATTTCAATCTAATGCACGGAGAAACCTCCCTTCGACAATTGAACAAAGCTTTACATTGATGAATAGCAAATTGAATAGACAACTATTTAAGGAAGAGTTGATTTTTGGTGGAGGGTGAGTTGGTAGGATGAAATTACCAATTATCGTTGCGCCATGCGGATAGTGTTTCGCAGCATACTGGTCTCTTGTTGCTTACTCCTATATAAGCTACGTGTGTCTTGGATAAGGATCATGTAATGACTATGTACTGACGTAAATGATTTCACCGATAATTGTAATATGAAAACAATTTTCGATGCAAACATAATT
>JAIGNY010001168.1:1097500-1102500 GCA_020152595.1 Chiridota heheva | reverse complement strand
GGATGGCGTCATCAAAACGAAAAGGCTAACAGAAATATGAATGTTGAGGGAGGTATATACGACGCAGTGAAGCATCCAGTCAAAATAATTGTTATATAGTTGGATAGGAGATGCATCGAAGCTACAAATACCAGTTTAACTGGACTTATCATTTTCGGAATGATTAGATAAAACACGCCTTGTTTGTTACTTCACCATAGAAATTTGACGCACTCAAATGATGGCAAAACAGATTCATAAATACAGCATTTACAACGAAACAGCAGTAAATATTAAGAAGAATCCAAGTGTATTGGAAATAAAATAAATCATTGAACTAGAAACATTTTTAGCTGAAATAAGATTAAAATAAAAATAAACAAATGGATGTACTAATTTTACTAGTTGTTAAGTACATTTTGTTTTAGTTATTCATACAGTGTAGAGGGGGCCAGACTTAAAATGGAAACAAATGATCGCCACTCTTTTATATGAGTCGTTGTTTACACAACAAACATCTGTGAAATCTATTCTTTCTCAAACTAGAATCATGACTTTGAGCTAACCAGATTTAAGAAGTATCATTTTCGTTAAAAATATTGTTGAACTGTTTTCAACGCCCTCGATGCTGGGAACTATGTTAATGAAATCAATTATCATACTGCTTCTTTAGTTCTTGACATACTTACACTCTTTTAATTAAAAGAATTAGGGGAAATATCAATTTGTTATATATTGATCATTTCCACTTTTTTGAACTATTGCATTATTATATTAATATTGATGTTATATTATATTATGTTGATATTGCATTTCAATTGAGACTCTTTCAAGACTTCAAGAGGTTTTTTTATTTAAGATATGCCAGATTACTAATATGGGTTCATCTTACCCGGATTTTATCGCTTCATGATTTCTGTTGTTGACAGTATTGTCATTGTAAAACAGAAAAGATTAAGCTTTTTTAATATAATTCATGCTTGACCTGGATACACATTCATCAATAGATTCTTCAACGAAGACTGCGTAATACTATGTATACTACCCTCATGAGGTGTAGTGTCATCAAAGATATATCAAGGCCATCACGACGGGCTTGGTAGATTTTTGCAAGTGCAACAAGTTAAATCAGTTGAAAATATTCCAAATTTCGAAAAATTACTAAAAAGCAAAGAAATTTTATTACAATTTCAGGGGAACACTTGCAAAATATTACGTCATCAGATTTTTGTACCTTCTTTTTATTTTCCATCAATGGTTTTGAGAAAAGGCCAGAACTAATCCAAATAAGATATTTTGCAGCCCAAAAAGTCTCTAGATGACAAACAAAAACCACATTATCAAAGTCACAATAAAAAAATTCAAATAACATTTTGTGGGCTATTCGTTTTGGTTATTTGGCTTTTAAAAGTCCAACATACCAACCCTGCATCATGGTTGATCAACAGGTTTAAATGCTTCACCAGGTGCGTGTGAGTGCGATTCATGTGCGCATCTAATTTGCATTGTTCTCTTACGCCCATTAAATTTCAAACTAGGTTGTAGGGTTGGAGTACAATTTGATTTTACAAAAACACTTAAAGATACCAACAGTCTAAGCTCTTGTTGGTTTAAGGTACATTTAGAGAAAAGATAGCGCCAACGACACTAAACAGATTGTTTTCAAATTTGAAATAATTTATTCAATATTTGTTGATATGATTAGATATATGGTGGCAACGTAACTGATCGTAATTATTTAATCAAAACAATAAGACAAAAAAGAGCCCTCGATCATTGTAATTCCGTTTCGTCCAATAGAATACCAAAATTACAGTCCCATTTCAGTGATATTACTATCATATTTAATCATAAATTTAAAAACAAAGACCCTCAGTAGGCATTTTTTATTTGAATGTGCGCATGAATGTTTTATTTTCCTGATTTCATTAACATACTATGAGTCTGTGAACTTTGATGTATTTATGCTGAAGTATTGATTGTATTTACACTATTAACATATTGTTCAACGGTTGTCTCAAAAATACATTTTTGTATTTGTTTTGTTTTGGAAACATGCCAAATTGCACATACAGTGCGAGTATTGAAAACGCCCTTCACCATTAACACATAGCAGTTTTACTGAAATTTAACTGCACGAAAAAGGAAGCGTGTTTACTTAAAAATCCCCTCGGGCATAAGAAAAAATATGTTTCATCGCTTATTTTTTTTGGTGATAATTGCAAATAAACAAATGTATACCGCCATCACAACTGGCTGATTGAGCCTTTCTTGGACCTGGCCTATAATAGATACCATATTTTGTGGAATGTTTGGGAAAAGCTGAATGTGTAAAAATAGTTTTACAGAATCATGAAAAACATTTATGGCAATCCAGAACATCCCATGACGTGTAGCAATGTCTATATTACTTGAAAGAATATCATATTCTGGGTAGATTAGTTTTGAATTATTAAAAAAAAATACTTTATGTAATTCTTTAAATTTATTTCCTTAATTATTTCCTTAATCTTAGTCATTAAAAATCATATTTTAGAGAAAGGTGGGGGGGGGGCATGGCAAATACTATAAAAAAATAAAAAACTTCGGTCAGAATTTGTTGCACCACTTCAAAGATTTTTGATAGACATTTCAAAAACAAAGAATTTATAAAAGAAAAAAACAAAATCGCCTTACAAAATTTGCATAAATTTAAAAACGCTCTGAAATGATTAATGTTCAACTGATTTTCATGAAACATTTTGCTCATACTATGGTTTTTAATATTTGTTGAAAGCAATGTAGCGACTGTTGCCTCTATACGTCCATATACTTTTTAATAGACCACTATACGTTAAACCTAGCTGGCAGTGCAATGAGGGGTATGGTATCATATCCCTGATGCATCTAACATTGACAGCGCGTACCCTGAAATGTGCATACGTAATGCGCATTGTCATCGTTATTTTGCTACGGCAAGTTTTACCGCTTCGGGTGCAATCCTTACGTGCCAATAAAACACATTTGGGCAATGTATGCTTTTTGAGGTAAATGGGGAGAGGTATTCTCAATGATGGGAACCGTCGTCACTATTAATGCTCGTCTAACAAAATGAAGATACGTGTAGAACGATTACAAATACAGTAGGAAAACCCCTACTACATTACAAGCGGTCAAATTGCCCTGGTAAATCATTAAATTATGTTTCGATCTAACGCTGTTCAGCTGTTGTTAGCGGTCGATTGCATAAGCTCCCTTGTCATTTCAAAACTTGATGAGATATGACTTAGATGATCTGGCACGAACTTTATTTCCAAATCATTTAAATGCAGCTGTAATTATATATTGCAATCAGAATACAATGCTTTACATGCAATTTAGTATTATTCTTGCCTACAGTAAAACCATGATAAGTCCCATTCACCTAGACTTAACTGTTTAGGAACTTCACCAACCTCCAGTGCCGCGAGCAATACCATCTCTATTCCAATATTCCAATTGAGATGCATATATATTCAATCTATGAAAGAAAATGACCTTTCATATCTAAAGTAGAAAATATGTGCGCCATTTTGTCCTTGATTACCATAACAGATTTTATATTAAAGAGACCTCTTCAGAAACCTATGTATTATTGATTTGGCTTGAGAGACATGAAAATACTCTTGTGTGTGACCTTCATCCTCAAGCTTTGTCCACCATTAATACCTTAAAGCGATTTATTAACTATCACGAACAAAAGCGCAGAAAGAGATTTATTGAATTGAAATTTCTATTTAACCAGTTTTTCATTATAAATATTCTAGCTACAGAAACTCAATGCTAAAACCTTGCAATACAAAGTGAAAACCTAAAAAAAAAGTTGTACAGCTTATTTTCATTAATGAAAAAGCGAACCCGTTATGCAACGGTATTATTTTGTGAAAGGGTTTTCGAGACAAATATGGCGTCAATAGGCATTTGAAATGAATGGAGAAGAATGACTTTTATTTACACGGTTGTCAATAAAGCTGACGTTTTGTAATCATAATTATTTGTACTTAGGCAAACATTTGCTTGACATTCGATATTAGTGATATGGTTTTAAGACAATTTTTATAAACAGTTAGCGCTCATACATCTTGATGTGCAAATTCAATGCAATTTTACGTTTTCAGGTTCAAAATTGGAAAAAGCGGTCAAATGAAATAGAAGTTACTTTTCACGATACTTTGTGGTAATAGTATTTTACTATAATGTAGTTAATTCATTTTGTAAATAAAGTTTGTTAAATGTCATGTGATAGTTTTAAAACACACTATATGGTATCTTATTAAAATTTTAAGCGTTAGATACGGTCGGGAGAAGCGTCAGTACAATTGATTAACAAGTTGAACAATCTATTAGGCAGGGATAAAAATAGAGGGCGATCGTTTGATTGAAATTAAGATTTACGACTCATGAAGATTTGCAAAACGTAGTCATTAAAGGGTGTAGTAAAGGGGCTCTGGAAACTCAGCTCACCTTGTTAAATGACATAATTTAAGCAATGGGAGACGTCTGAAGAGCTTTTAAACATATTTTGTGTAAAGTGATATTGATGACATTTAGAACATTAATTTTAAACGTTCTTAGGAATGGCTTTCTTTTAGTTAAAAAATTGTTATGTTTGTTATTTTTTGTTTTCAATTTATTGCTTGAATTCTTGAGTATGGAAATTAATATCTTTAGCATATTGTCTATGAGACTTTGGCATGCGAAAACATGTATGTATTCGAAAAGTCATCATCATCATCACCATCATCATCATTATCATTATCATTATCATCATCATCATCATCATCATCATCATCCTCATCCTCATCCTCATCCTTATCCTCATCCTCATCCTCATCCTCATCCTCATCATCATCATCCTCCTCATCATCCTCCTCCTCCTCCTCCTCCTCCTCATCATCCTCATCATCATCATCATCATCCTCATGCATCATCATCATCATCATCCTCATCATCATCATCATCCTCATCCCCATCGTCATCGTCATCGTCGTCATCGTCGTCAT
>JAIGNY010001168.1:1052500-1095000 GCA_020152595.1 Chiridota heheva | reverse complement strand
ATGTGTATTCATACTTCATTGGTTAAAAAGTATAAAACTATTTACAATTGCAAAAAGAAGTGTGAGTATTACTTTTATTCAACAAGCGTTGAGTCCCACGAAGAATTTGTATAGAAATATCATAATAGCAATATGAATTCAGTACCTTGTCCAGGTTAGGCTTTGGTTTTTTGGTGGTGCTTGGATAATATGGTTGGAATCAATATTGTACATATGTCAATATGACTGTGTGGGCGAAACCAGATACAATAAACTCTTCAAAAATATTAAAGTAACAAGTTTGGATATGCTGAATGCAGCTATTGTTGAAGAATCGGTTGTAGAATGATTGGTCGTTTTTCAATACCAGATGACGTCGTTGCAAATTCTTCGACCAAGACAGTGGGTGTGGCTATTTGTCTTGGTTCTTGCTTTCCCCACTTTCATGTCTGACATTGTGTTACATAAGTAAGGTGAGGACTGCGTGTTTGTTCCATATTGCTAAGCAAGCTACATATATTTTTAAGGGAATACATTTTTGTTGGTACTCCTGTGGTACTCTTCATGTATTTAATGATAAGATAAATGACTACGAACGGACGTTCATGCAATAAAAAATAGTTAATAGCTGAACAGTTCATGAATATCCAAAGAGAGCCGAACAGTCAATTTCATTTAATTCATTCAAGACTGAATATCGACAATTGCAACATTGTGCAATGCGAAAATCTGTAGTACACTCTATTTATGTCGATAACTATTTTGTTAAGCTACAACTCTCTTCAATATTAAAGAACAAAGACGGAGTGTACTTTTGGAACATTGTCAAAGATGTTCGCTTATCCCCCGCTCTTTTAATTTCATCTTTCTCTGCATTTAATATTTTCTTGGTACATTGTTGCTTATCTTTCTGTTACCTCTTTTGTAATTTCCGTTTGATTTATTACTTCAACTTCAAACGGTGCATTATGTGATTCTAAACATTTCCGATTTTCCGCCACCTAAGGACCTCAAATTCTAAACATTTCAATTAAATATAACTGCCATTAAAGGTCATAGAGGGCCTGGAAGTAAGCTAATCTAAGCATCGTCCATTCATTTTAATATATCATAAAGATAACATGAAGATCGAAGTCATTAGATGAAGTGTTTATTTTGTGAGTTATTCATGTATATCTCAAGATTATTGGTTCAGAGTTCTTTTTATTACACGGTCTTTCTTTGCTTGAATTCTTAGATAGAAAATGTATATTTTGGAACTGAGAAATGTAACTTAGCTTTTTAAATCTGTAAGAATCTGCAGAATAGATTATATTTTGATCCGAACAAAAAACTTGAAACATATGTTTAATGACCAGATTCGAAGTACCCGGTTCAGAATAGACTAAGGGAATATAATGTACCTGCTGTACATTCGTATAAAATAACAAACACTAATACTTAAATTTGATGATTCCACTTAAAAATGTATTTTTCTGTTTTGGATAGATTTGGAATATGACGATAGAAAAGAATACATATTTTATTTTTATGTAAAATAGACCCGTGGTGCTTTTTCCTCAACAATGAAAAAATTCCCATCGTCACTCCACATATTCAAAATCAGGAAAACGATTGTGCCAAGCATATTTTGAATGAAAAATACAATACCTAGTTTTAAGGTGCAGTTGCTTTAAAAGTATTTGTAGAAACTTTACATTTCTGTATGAAAGTAGCATTTTCAATAGAATGTTTCTTCAAGGTATGAAAGACACAAAAGAAGCTTAAATGATTTAGAATATACTAAAACCATGCCAAAAGAAAAACAATCTCTACCTGTCCATATACCTTAAATTGCTCTCTATCATAAGACATGCACGCGTTTGACAAAATTCATTTAAAACGTTTCTTTGAAACGCACCTCTACTACTCAAACCATGTGAGTTCTATTGAAAAGCTGTATTTTTCTTCTTTTTCCATCTAGATAAGCATATAAGTGTATCGAAATCTGTTATACTCCGAGTTACTTCGGAACACATTTTCCCTTGGAGCAACCTTGCGAGAAACTTGAGAAAATGACAAGTGTCAACACATGTCGCATCTGACATGTCAAAAAGGCCAATACTTTATTATCATGTCACGTTGATAACATATGGGCAAGCTCTTACCTCCTAGTATATCTTATTGAGGAACATTTACTAGTAGACCAATACGTACGCAATTAAGAATAAATAAATAAATAACAAGTTACAACCTTTCTCTTTGGTTGAATATTTGAGAGTAAAGAATCATCGGATTTTCGGAGATTAAACACAAGATTTATCACGAAATATCGCTACAGTCCTTGATTGCTGTCAATCAAGTTGTAAACAAATATGAACAGTTTGATAAAATATACAAAGATTTTCTTTGTACAAATATAGTTAAAAGAGCTACATTACACGAGCTACAAAAAATAGACGTAGCGGGGTCGTGCAGCAAACAGCATTAAGTTGCATTTACAAGCTCATATGATAGAAGGATGAATGCGGTACGAAGATTATTTTAAACTTTTCGAAAAACTCATATCAATTATTTTTGAAACAAAACAAAATTTGTAGTTGTTACTGTACTTGTCATTTAATGCTTTATATAAACAAAGATATATTATCTAAAAAATATGGTCATGTTCCTATTACGTGGGAGGTTTCTATAGCAATCATCGTTTAGGCGTTCTTTAATACTGTTCGAAAAAAATCATCCGATCTAGATGAACCCAAGTCAATGATAAACCAATATGAATTACTTTTGGCCTTGTAGAGATGGTCATCCAATCAACCCACCCCACTCACCAACCCACCCTCCAACAAGACAATCACTCCTCTACTCATCTACCCACCCTTCACTCAAATACCCTTCCCTCTCTCGCCTACTTTTCCTTACTCACCTATCCATCCTCCACTCGGAGTTTTATCTATAAAATGGAAAAACGGGTATTCATTGGCAATTTTTAGCCGTTCACCAATTTGGTGAAGCCGTATAGGCTTTGTGGGTGTTTATAGTATGAGTCCCAGTGATTTTCCAAGGGCAATTTTCTAGTAAGGACAATGGCAAAGCCTTTAGGGCTTTAATCAATTTAAGGTGTCAATATTAAGATCTTTGGGGCTTTAATCAATTTAAAGTGTCAATATTAACATGTAAGTACATTTAATCATTTGCTGAGACATGTATGACATTAACATAAACATATTTTAAGTAAGGAACTAGTAAGGAAAGGAACTTGTGAAAATTCAGTGCGTGACGACCATGTTAAAGTGACTTAATTTTGATGTTTGTGTGTTCTTTTGTAGATTGTAATTAACTTATGATTTTATTACTGGAATTTATTCAAAAATTTAAAATTTCCAACAAATTTCAGCACAACGAAGTACATCAACGATGTAAACGTATTGTTACTGTGATAACACTAAATACATTTTATGTGTATTTGTAAATGTTCTTGTAAGAGACAATTCATTGGTATTCACAGAAGAAAATGTTAAACTTATACTGGTAGATAAGCATACTGTAAAACATTGCTACTATGATTAAACAAAATATGTTTTTGAAGGGGTTTGAAAGTCATTTATATAATACGGCGGGAATATATTATCCTTCAGATTCCATACAATTTCAGTTTGCATGAACATATAAGACACCTAAGAAATTTGTTATGTTATTCTCAAACCCCATTGAAAACCATATCGTAAATCCCAAAAATGCCTGCTATTTAGCAGCCTTAAGCCAAATATCTATTTCCATCTTATTTAGATTTGCTGCGTAGTTTTATTTATACCGAAGTCATTAAAGGTTCACGATCTTGCCTTTTAATGATGTTTCCGCTGACGTCATGAGGTCACATGACTTTGTTTACATTGCAATTTTGTGGGACAATAACTCTGTTACCTGTTGTACACTTACATACGTTTGCATGTTGTTGTATAAGATTACTTTTGTAAGATCAAATGATAATTATGCTGAAAATTTTCTGCGCCATTGGTTGCAATAATAATTGTGTTTAAAATTCACTGACTAAGATTACTTGAAGTACTTCGAGGGTAAGTTTGTCTCTAAAATAACGTTTTATATAAAAAAAAAAAAAAACTTAATTCATCTGGCCGGTTTATTTTAACCAGCGCGTGTCTTAAATGCTTAGCGCTATTTTTCATCACCAGTGCGTGCTAGCGCGTGTTCTAGTAGGACCGAGTCTTGTTTGTTTTACGTGTGATGTGACTGAGCTGTATGAAGATCAGACGTGTGAAACGCGAGCAACGAGCAAACGCCTTTCACTGTAAAATGGCTTCCACTTGAATAAGAGTCACGTGATGAAATCACTCCATACGGAACTCGTCTTCTTTTACTGTTGCAACGTCGTTACGCGTACACGCTATACGTGCGCAGTGCTGTTTGTCACATTCTTGCGAGCATTTTTAGCACTCCAATTTTCTCATCTTGACTACAGGCTGGAAGCAAACCGATAAATCCATATGCAAACTTATATTCCAAAACCACCCATTACATTAGTGAACAAAGACGAAAAGGCTAATAGATCATTAGCTCGTATATCAATGTTGCTCAGTCGATTTTTCTCTTAAGGAATGGATATATCGTGTTTATCTAGCAAAGCCTCGCTGTTACCTTTTTATGATAAGTTTCAATTACATTATGGATGCAGTTTTGTATCTCTTAATACAATTTCATGAAAAACAGACTATGTGAACCTCTTATACTTCATATTGTTTCATTATATACGTTGTAATAATGGAACTAAATTATGTCCAAAGACTGAAATGCATGATTACTTTATCGCGTGAAATTTCTCTTTCCGAATCACTCCCAACAGGATGAGAGACCCTTGTTATATACTAGTAAAGAGTTTAATTAATTAAGCGTCAACAGTTGCAATGGATATACTATTTCCTTATGTTAAATACGAGACGAACAAATTTCGTTTTGGAACTTCATTGTTAGGTGTTGTTTAGGTGACATCTTTGCGGAGTGTATATGATCATCCACACGAGCCTGATGAATAAGTTGCACTAGTTACCCCGCTGCTATAAAGATAACTGAATTTGAAACAAATTTTACTCTTTCTACGAAATGGATATACAACTCGAACTGTTTTAAATCTTTTTGTATACACTTTTAAGAACTTTACTCCTTTTCTGTTAAAGAACTTTCGTTAAAATTTTAAAATACATGGCCCGGTAGGTATACTATAACGTCACAATATTGTCACACATGTTTTAATATTTCATAGCAATTTTATGTAGGGATGGTCATCATCGCCTGCGATGGACGAACATCATCCCTTGTCAACATTTTTACGCGCTATATTGTCCAGAGATGTGGAAAGTTGATGTCATGAGGTTCTCTGAGAATGCGAAAGAACTCATAATATTAGCTGTTTAACAGATGTTGAAGAAAAGATGGGAAGAGAACCAACAATCAAACAGTCTTATTTCATATCAGACGTAATCACTGTAGTTCCGTAGATTCCAATTGTTTACATGATTCATAAAAAAGTATATGTTCCCAATATACTGTTTACAACAGTTTATACTTATAATTTCGTGCATGAAGATAGTTAATACTTCAATTGTTATCATATTTTGAAAAATTTTAAGTTAATTATCTATTTCAATTACTCAATGCTCAGAAGCATCTGAAATTCCATTTTTTGCAATAATTCATAGTTGCAATAATGTCATTATTTAGAATGATTCTCAATCTCAACTACACAAGCTTGAAAGTATGGGGGTGTATTACACCTTTTCGATTGCCCATGTCATCAAACAGTTTAAAGAAACACTTTCCGGAGAACTCAATTGAGATTCTCCTCCTTTCATACTTATTCTGTTATGCTTGCCAACCTAAAATGTAGGAATGCAACATATATTAAATTGCTTACCAAGATACATGGTGATGGTTTATGTATCTTTCTGTTAAAGCACTTTTTAAAGCATTATTTCTGTGAATTTTCAGTTTCTATTGAAGAAACGATTTGGTGTAAAAACATGCTGATATCTTGCAATGACTCCAAAAGTATGTACTACTTTGTAGGACAGAAACCTAGAAGCACACCAAAGATATTAAAAAAAAAAAAAAAACACATGTCTTTGCTAACACTTGCCTGCGGAGAATATTGCAGATAAGATGACCTAACAGAATATTAAACCAGTAACTATGGCAAACAACCAAACAAAAACCAATCTTTATTGCTTATGAAAGAGCGCAAATGGAAATGGGTTGGACACACCCTACACAGGGACCAGTCCAACTTTACCCGTCATAATGGAACCCTAATGGCAAACATCACAATGTAGGAGCAGAAGGCCAACAATGACATGGAGGAGGACCCTTGATGCTGAGCTTAAGAAAATATGATTGTCATAGGGAGAAACAAGAGGCTTGCCTGAGATCGATCAAAATGGAAAACTGCGGTGAATGTTCTTTGCTGCATGGGAAGTGAAGAGGATTAAACAACCCGAAACACAATAATATATCCACATAATGTTTACACCCATTGGTTTCTTTAATATAATTCCTCTATCATATAAAACCACGGAATTTTCCTTTCAATACATTTCGTCGTTTTACAATTGCTATCAGGATTTGATGTTCTGCCGCCATAAATACATTTCAACGCCAAATATGGAAATCTAGAATTGACTGAAAGAAACATTAACTCAGATGTATTCTACAAGATAATCACCTAATTATTTACTGGGTCTCAATTAAGATGAAGTATAGGCTTACCTATTATCCTGTATACAACTTCGCATGGATTGCTAGTCAAGTGTGCGCGAAAGCAATGATTGAGACGCATAAATAAGGGTCAGTAAGATGACATACATGTGCTAGTTATGTTTAAAAGAATAGCTATTCACACTATTAGGGATGCTACGCATCACTAACAACTATACTTCAATGAAATCGGAAATGTTCAAAATCACATAGCTGGTAAAAAAGGTATTAAAACCGATTAAGCAAGGGAACACCATCCAGACGCATGTTTCTATTTCTTGACTTGTCGTATAATTTGTTACTCAGTGAGTTTTAGTAAAATATTGTAAATGAAATGCATTGTGGATCATACCTGCAGTAATCTAACAATTTACAGAAATGTTAATATTGTGGTTGCTGTGTTAGGAGGCATTGCAGTGCAGAGCGTGAAATGTAGCGTGGTTTTATATTTTTCGATGTATGACATTCATGAATTGAAACCTTAAAGTAATATTATGAAGTGTTCAGATAGAAGTATATTGTGATATTGCTTGGATACACTCCTCTTACTTAGAACTTCAGGAATGATGTATAACTATCCAATCAGGTAACACACACACAACAACAACAACAAGCCAGTTCACGGTAACGATAATATGTATTGCGAAATGCAGGTCAAGAGGTCAATTGTGAATGTCTTGCCATAAGCCTCACTGGCACGCATTGAATAACACCGTTACTTCCCAATTTGTTCGTTTAATATTTGAGTGGATTTGGTGCCTAACATATATGTATTTGTGCTTTCAAAGGATGTTCCTTCGATTAAGGACATTGCGTGGGATGCCATGTGGGACAAGTTGGTGGGATGTCATGTAGGACATAGATATGAAGATAGAGTGGGGACGACATTTGAGACATAGAGATGGAAGCCATGTAGGATAGACGAATATGCCATGTGGGTCATCGGGAGGGATGCCTTGTGGCACATAGCGATGGACGCCACATAGCGATGGACGCCATGTGAAACAAAGGGTGGGATACCATGTGGGACATAGATATGAATGCCATATGGAGCATCTAGGAGGACTGGATGCCATGCTAGACATTAGAAGGAGCGAAATTTGGGACAAAGGGAGGGATGGCATGTGGGACATAGGGAGGGACGCTATGTGTGACACAAGAAGGGATCCCATGTGAGACATAGGGCGGGATGCCATACGTATATAATAATATTAAATTCAACTAAAACGATAGATACCGTCATGGCTAGCAAACTGATTTAAATTGACACACATATCACACGTCCCATTATTTAAAAAAAAACATCCCGCTATCCACCCCCACCCTATGTCCTATCTGACATCCCACCCTGTATCCCACATATCATCCCACCCCGTACCACATGACATCCTTCTCTATGATCCACATGGCATCCCTACCCATGTGCCACATGTCATTCCTCCCTATGCACCACATGGAATCCTTCCCTTTGTCCCACGTGACATCCCTCACCATGTCCCACTCTCCTATGTTCCACATGGCATCCATCTCTATGTCCCACATGGCATGATCTTATCCTAAAGATGTACCAAATGACATCCCATCCAGATGTCCCATATGCCACCAAACATATGTACAACACGGCATCCTCCCCTATGTCCCACATGGCATCCACCCCTATGTCTTACATGACATCCATGTCTATCCTCACATGGCATCCCTATCCATGTGCCACATGTCATTCCTCCTTATGCCCCACATGGAATCCCTTCCTTTGTCCCACATGGCATCCCTCCCAATGTCCCACCATCCTATGTTCCACGCAACATCCATCTCTATGTCCCACATGGCTGCATATCCTAAAGATGTACCAAATGGCATCCCACTCAGATGTCCTATATGCCTCTGAAAAAATGCCTTTAAAAATACCATGGCAAGATCAGGTTAGATTACACTTACATGGACACCGGAGGAAATAAAGAAGGAAGGACGCCCAAAAGAACACGGCGGTGAACAGAAGAAAAATAAATTAATTGCGCAGGTTGGAAAACTTGGAACGATACGCGCAACAAGGCAAAGGACGGCGACCATTATAGATGCTCTGTGAAGGCCTTAAGTGCCACTAAGAACGAATATGATAAGCAATACACAATGATAGCCATATATCAAGTAATGCAAATTATGTAATGCACAAATGTTTAAGAAGACGTTTGAAAGAATAAACACCAAAGATGCTGTAGCATCAATGTTTTTCCCAAACGTTGGCATATGTTGACAGACGTTGAATCTCTGTGGCATTGAACTCTAACCTTGAACTATGTTGGACCACTGCTTACAACGTTTGGGATATGCATACTGAGCCAACATTGGTCTAGTATTGTGTGAAAATATTTAAATCTAAGTTGTCCCTACAACGCTCCTGAGAGCAATCAAACTTCATATTGGTTGTATTGTGCAGTTGTGTCAACGGTGGACCAAAGTCATAGAGAATGGTTTGCCGAAATAAAGGCGGTTTGCCGAAATAAAGGCGGTATCACAATTGTACCTACATGCTGAGTATTGACCAGCATACACTTGGTAAAGGATCGGGTCGGTGGCCGAGGTTAATATTGTGATAGAGACTAACGAATACATAGGCAATAGCCTGGTGGATTATCTTTCACAATTAATTGGTTATAGAAAATCAAAGGAGGGACTTTGCCACTTGTGTGGTGATATCATATTGAAGTGTACGAGTTATCAACCAGACATCACAATTATTCAATCTGATGTTGTTGTTTTTTATAGAAATATGGTCCAAAAATCAAAATTTGAAAGTTACAGTAATCAAGTCATGATAAAGAAAAAGATCAACCTTACATTATAGTTGAAATTTTTTTTTGTATTTATATAATGCAGTTGGTTTTTAATTTGTTAACTGTCATAATGGCTACATGATGACATATGGTACTAGTGCTTTGTTGAAATATATCGGAGATATTTCCGACAGTAAAAGAAATAAATACGAGAGTACCGCAAGTTTGACTTATATACATGCTTGAAAATCATCGCATTTCAACTGATCTTTCTTAATAAAAGAATTGTTTTGATATTGAGACGTTCGTATTGCTCGCATGGTATGTCAAACATATCGCCAAGTTTTTGCCATCTGTTGTGTTTATAAGCGCAGCCTTCTCCTTGTACTTTAAATGTTAACATCCAGTAAGTTCAGTAGTCATGGGTAAAGAAAGACATGTATAGAAAATCTGAACCAAAAAGTGTTGTGCTTTCGATGCTTTTTTGACATAAGCAGATTGATTTAAAAAAATTGTTTTAATTGTTATGTTATTACATATCATGAAATACTTGTTCCATGATGTTTATTTATAAGCCATACAGATCAATAAAAATGTTGAGAACATTAGCAATTGCACAATAATTAACAACATTATCATAGCAAGTATAACGTAAAAACTATTTCTAGAATTTTAGTCAGTAAGCCCAGACTAAACTCGTTATTATTCATGATATCACTGCCACAACATTAAAACAATATGTACAGACCATGACCCATACGTGTACCTGATATGGCACCAATCTGTTACATTGTTCATGAAATACAGTATGGTGTTTACATTATCTAGCAGTTTCACTTTAAGCCAATCCCACCATGCATGTTAATGACATCTGCTCATAACATAAGCATATGCACAACAACCAACAAAATTAGCATGCCAATATGACGCAAAACGGATATACACTTGCTTATTTATCACTTTTTCACAATTTTCATTTTAAGCCCCGCCCACTTATAATCATAATAATATCACCACCAAAAACCAATAGAGCGTATCTACAGAACATGGGTTATCTGTGTACCAAATATGAGATGAATACAGTTTACCGTTCTTAAGATACTGTTTTTACAATCTCTTTTAAGGAAAAGCCCACTACGCACATTGATAAAGTTCAACGTTTACATCATATATGAAACAAAACAGACATGCGGTTGTGAATATATAAACATTTCAAGATTGTTACATTAATCCCAGCCTACTTATAAATATGCATGATATTATAACCAAAACTATAGGGCACATCTACAACCCACGGGCTATCAGTGTGCCAAATATGACATGAATCCAGTTTACCGTTCTTGAGATACCGTGTTTTTATGTTTTTGGCGAACATTTCAAGATTTTTACATTAAGCTCCGACTACTCATTGATATGCAAGACATTACCATCAAAAATGACAGGGCACATTTACAGAACATGGGTTATCTGTGTATTAAATATGACATGAATCCACTTTACCGTTCTTGAGATACAGTATTTACAAGGTCTTTTCAGTAAAATCATATTAAGCCCCGCCGACTATGCACATTAATGAAATTCATCGTTTGTACATAATGTACATGTACACACCAGCTAACATCATAATTATCCCAAATATGAAACAGAACAGACATGCGGTTGTTAAAATATAATCATTTCAAGATTCATACATTAAGCCCCGCCTACTCATTAATATGAATGATATCATAACCAAAACAAATAGGGTGCATCTACTGACCATTAGCTATATGTGTACGACATGTGTCATAAATCCGGTGTATCTTTCTTGAGATATCTTGCTGACTAGCTAGGCGTCACAAACACACACACGCACACACACACACATACAAACTTGCTTGCATACATACATACATACATACATACATACACTCAAACTACATACAAACACACATACATGCATATACACACACATACGTGTGTAGACCCTACAACTGATGACGTATCCACAATCCTATATGAATGGTGACCATTCAGTCAAACATGTGTAGACCCTACAACTGATGACGTGAGCGTAATCCTATATAACTGGTGACCAATCAATATACAACATACCTATGGGATGGCGGTATTAGGAAATTAGGTTACACTCGTATTTTTAACTTATCCTATCTAACAGGTGACATGTACCGAAATGCAAAAATACTGAACTAGAGTAGTGTTTTAGTCATAATAGTTTTCAAAACAGCCATTTTTAGAAATAAAAACAACCGAGGACGTCATCGGTTGTGTGCGTGTTATCGCTTTGAAGGTGTATAAACAATTGAATGGCATCAGTTGGTAGCTCTAAGCCCACACACACACACATATACATACATACATACATACATACATACATACATACATACATACATACATACATACATACATACATATATACATACACACATACATACATACATACATACATACATACATACATACATACACACATATACATACATACATACATACATACATACATACATACATACATATATACATACATACACACATACACACATACATATACATACATACATACATACATACACACACACACGACATCATGACCGCATAGGTTAGTGATGTTATCGCATCGGAACCAAAAATTGACATGTAAAGGAATGGTTTCAGTGAAGAAAGTGTCTCGTTAAGTGGATATTCAAGTTCACGGTTTCTCTGCCTTGAGCAGAATGATTGACATCTTACCTGATTTAATACTTCCATGCAATACTTGTTACAACTAATGCTTTCAAACAATATTTTTTGCAACTTGATACTTTTTGAGCAATACTTGTTGCAGCCTAATGCTTTCATACAATACTTGTTACAACTTAATACTTTCATACAGTACTTGTTAGAACTGACTACTCTTATACAATACTTATTACAACTTAATACTTTCATATAATACTTGTCACAACTTACTATTTTCACATTTCATGATTAAACAAGATGCTAGTCCCATAAGTACATATCTGTTTACCTTTTTGTCATCCGACATAAGCGACAGACATATCAAATGGAATTATCATTTAAGTAATGATATCAAAGCAACAAGGGAACTGTATTAATTTTGTATTAACTATAACTTAATAAACAAATCTAAAACAAAATTGTTCTGATTAATGAAGGCTAATATTTGAAAAGTATACAGAATAAATCCCGAGTATTGCACCTTTGTCATGGCAATGTAGGTACACTTTCAACTTTGAACATTCTCATGTTAAACAAATTTGTTTTTGCTCGATCTGCATATCCCAACAATAGGTTACATTACTGTGCGATTATCCGAAATTGTGAAATGTGTTAACGTTAGTATGCGTACCCAACGTGATGGCAACGTTTGATAGCAAATTCTAATATTCGGGATATCTGTATATCATTATTTTTGATATCATTAAAGATTAGCAAAAAGAATGGAAAACATGATTTGACTGTAAAATGTTATGTAAACTTTACAGCTTTTGTACCATTTCGTTTTTAAATATATAAAGACATTAATATATTGCTTATGCTGCTTATTATGCGATAATTTTTCGGTATATCAACTTATTCTCTACCTGCTGATTATAATTCCCACAATGTTTCTTAAACTACGAAGCAGATTTACCCAAAGTCACGTAGTCGTAAAACTGACATGGTAAAACAGCTGCAAGATTCTAAATGTTTGATTATTAAAGATTCACAGGATGGTCTGATGGTTATTAATGATCTGCAACTGTATGTTGCAGACTAAATTGCAAATAAGACTACATTTTAATAAGCTTATGTCCCAAATATCCTGTAAAATCTATTTATTTATCTTTTTCGCTATTTTAATAATTCACTTACCAAACCTAAAGATGATTAATACAATCAAATTATAATCCATACGCAAAAGAAAGCATTCATTAATTCCAACATCTGCCGGAGAACTTTCCGTAAACACGATGAAAAATTGATAATAATTGAACTTCACAAAACACCACAAAAATTAGACCGATGGAATATAACATGTTCAGCTACGTAATATGTAAATAAATATATCATCTGTTTACATTGTTACTCGAAACTGTCGAAGGCATCAGGATAGTCAGACATTGCCATGTATAATAAAATGAATAGTTGTAAAATATTAAAGTAAGGTTTAACTAAAGAATACTTACCACACCGAGTTGCCAATTCGACTAAGAGTGATTGAATGAAAGCTTTCCTTGCGTTAAAAAATCATCATGCAAAAAAATCAAACATTACAGCAGAAGGCCTATGTATGAACTTCGAAAATCAAAAGTCAATCAAAAACACATGCTTGATCCAAACATTAAATAAAAATGTACTTTGATTAGTGTACGAATGTAGAAACTAAAGCAAATGATGTTATGTTGCTATGGGGCATATTGTCATCTGTACTAGATTCAACATGAGGTTTGCAAATTACTCTTGCAGTAATTTGAAATATATGTAACTACTCGCCATGCGCACTATTAAATGTGTTAAAACCTAGAATATAATATTTGTCAGTCTACTACTATGTTACACTACCACGGAATTGTTACATGCATTATGAACAGTGTAAGATCACATTAGTCTGTCCGCCATATTATTTCAGCACTTTCACACTAAAAACAATATTTTCTGAAATAAGACCTCAAATTTCCTGAGAGTTTCTAACTATATCCTGAAATGCAAACAAATACAAGATAGCTGTCTACGTAAACCAAACTTAAAAGAATCAAAAAATAGTTTATGAGAAAAAGGTCAGTATAGTTTCACGAAAATTTCCCTGATTTTTTTTCTCCAGAATGCATCACGATTACCTTAATTTTCTTGATAGTGAAAGCACTTTCATTTTAAAACTCCCAATCAACTATCATTTTATCATTAAATCAAGCAAAATCAGAAGACAAAAAATGACAACAACAAACAGAATGACAAAAAAATGACAAAAAATGAAAAAATGATTAGTGCACAAAATGATATACTTCATTAAAAAGTATCGAGTAAAGTGCGATATTGCATACATATATGCATTCAAAGGTAGATTAGAATGGTTAAGGGTTGTATCTCGTTTGAATGAACACATTTTGCGTAAAATCGTATCACTATAGAAGGATTTCATCACGTAACTCTAATTCAACTGGAGCTGTGTCTGATCTTCACATAACTTATTCACATCACACATAAAACAAACTAAACACGCGCTAGCACGCGCTGGTGATAAAAAAAAAACGCTCGCTGGTCACGGAAAACGCGCGCTGGGCATGTAAAACACGCGCTGGGCATGTAAAACACGCGCTGGGCATGTAAAACACGCGCTGGGCAAGTAAAACACGCGCTGGGCATAAAAAACACGCGCTTGGCATGAAAAACACGCGCTGGGCATGGAAAACACGCGCTGGGCATGTAAACACGCGCTGGTTAAAATAAACTGCATAGATGAAATGATTTTCTTTTGATATATTTTGTATTTATTTCAGAGACAAAATTACTTTCCAGGTACTTCAAGTAATCTTAATCAGTTGATTTTAAATATGTCGATTAGTGCAACCAACAGCACAGCAAGATTCCGGCATAATTATCTTACAATCTTTTTTAAATATTTGTTTAATATAACAACATGCACTGTACAGCAGACGACAGTGTCCCTTTTTCCTACAAAATGACGATGTAAACAATGTCATGTGACCTCATGACGTGGGCTAAAACATCCTTATTTACCTATTTGAATACATTAAGATGTACCAATGTATCCAAAATACACAATATTGTGAACTTTCAAGAGGTTATACAAAGATTAACGGGAAACTCTAATTTCAACAATTCCCAGTTTATAAGATCAAAGAATTGATATGAAGGGATTCAGCAAATTCGCTATGGTAAATAAAAACATTTGTTTTGTTTGTATTTAAAAGTATTTTTACTTCTTCAATGAATGGGTGTAAAGTCTATGAATTTATAAGGTCACAAATTAGTAGGTTTTTACAAACTTTTCCTTGCGGGTGCTTAAACTCGATAGAAGATATGCAACTTTTCCCTTATGTTGCTAATAATACGAGGTCAAGATATGATTTTGGCACGATATTTACGCATGAGACTTATTCGCAACATTAAAGATGTATCTTTAAGTCATAACCAGTGTTCATTCACACCTAAGTTTGTTTCTTACAATTTGATTGGTTGAGAGGGGACACATCCCTAGTTTGCATTGTTCATTATCCCGTGATTTAAGAACGTTGCTAAGGTAAATCAATGCATAAACATTATATGTACATTTCTTAACAACAAGAGGTATGCATTAATTGCGCATCTGTTTAACCAATTATATTTGTATTCAATTGAATAAATGAATATTTTACATAGAATTACTACTATACAAATTTTCATTTGTTCCCGACAACTACAGCAGACGACAACAAATCTTCAGGACCAAAATACCAGCTAAATCAACTCATTTTTGAAGATTTCGGTTATCCTATTTTGACATGTCGGAATTTGTGCCAAATTTTTCTCTTAATTTGAACCTTATCGCAACCGGGATGACTTTTTACATGAATTGATTGAAACAATGGAGAAGGAGGCAGATGTTAGGATGAAGACGGTAAAGCCTAAGTTAAAGTTCAATGGGATAGCTTGAATGAAGAAGAGTTACGAGAGTTGGGGGATGAGCGAAATGAAGTGAACACACAACGAAATGGTGTGAAGATCTTAAGGTGATTGATATATGTTTTTATGATCACGTTTTAAAGCAATATCAATTTTGCATCTTCATATCTAGTTTTTAATTCATAGGTCTTGGAAATCATGACATCAGTTTACGTAACTTAAAGTTTAAAAAAAAAAAAACTGTCGACCTAGGCTAGGTCTATATGGGTAATCGATTTCAAAGACAAAGACCGTACGGCTAAATTAATGATCATTCGATTGGGCATATATAGAGTTGTAAGGTTGCCTTGGAAGAATGAACGGAACAATGATGAAAGAATTAAAGCAAGTAATCGTTCGTTATTACCAAAGGGATGTGGATACAAAATTTGTCTATAAAATCAATTTTTATCTATTTATGCGTTCATGTTTTTATTCCAATGCAAATAATCTAATTATCATAGGCCTAGAGTAATCTAATGTTAATTTTATACACGCATTTCTTTACAGAATGGTGTGGTTTTCGTGGAATAAATGAAGATGTCGAGACGTTACAGGCAGATGCCATGGGAGATCTTCTCAGAAGATTTTACGGCGAAGTTATAAGGGCAGACGGCGGTATTTATAGCATTAGATCTTGCCGTAGGCTTAGGGCTGCAATCCATCACCATTTGACAAGTGCTCCTCACTATGTAAGATTTAAGATATTATGTAACCGATCATTTATATCGGCAAACAATGTTTTCCTTGGAACATTGAACAAATTAAAGAGGGACGTCATGACACAACAAAGTCAAAACCAGTCATCTTTAATGGAGACACGAAGAAAATAACATCAAGCGGAGTGTGTTGAACTGAATCGCCTACTTCGCTCCAACGTATTGTATGGTTTTTCATAGAATACATATTTTATCGACGTGGAAGAGAGGGTCTCCGTGAATTGAAGAAATTATTGTTTGTTTTTAAGAGAGATGACGCTGGTCGAGAATATATCACAAAGTCTTACAGAGACGCAACGGAGAATCATCGTGGAGGTGTAAAAGAAGATTTTGAATCGGATGGTAGAATGTATGCTACTAAACAGCAAAATTGTCATAAAAAACTGTTTCAACATGCAAATCCTTCAGCTACTAGTACTACCTATTGACGACTGATGCTGGTATAGAAACAAACCCTTGGGTGTGCACACGCTGGACTCTATGATGAGTACCATAAGTAAAGATGCTCAATTGAGTGAAGAGTTAATGTAGGCCTATATTTCGAAATTGAGTTAATTATCAGTAGACTTATTGTCAGATTGTAATATGATCCTGTTTACTTTTGAACTGAAAGTTGAGGCCGTGGGCTTAAAGTGCGTAACAGAAAAATGAATTCAGATATCCACGTCAACACAACATACGTAGCCTAGCCTATATACACAGCACGTACGTACAACCTACAAAAAGACAAGTGATATAATGCATTGATGATTCAGCTTTGTGTTCACTGGAGATCGCGTGTAAGTACGTGACCGCGCGCGAAGAATACTCATGTTTGTTGCACTTTTTTGCAGGTAACTTTTTCATATTTTATTTTGTTTAAGATTAGAACAATTTTGCTTGTTTTTATTTGCTTTAAATAAACTTCTGGAAAATAATTTAATCTTTTTTGTGTTATTATTGTTTATAGATTGTGTATGTGAATGAACAGCTAATATCTTTCCCTACCGTCCCGTTTCGCGGGACATTGAACGGTTGCGCTCCCCCCGCGGACTTGCTTATCGGCTCGTCCGTTAATGTCACTCAACTGTCCAATATCCCGCGGCAAAGGGATGCTCTGGAAAACTGACGTCCACTATCTCTTAGTTATCTAAGCATTGCTAGTAAGTCTTTGAATATCAAATATTTCTTCTTCTTTTCAAATGAATGCTGACGACGACGACGAGTGAACACACAATTACAATGACGGGGTCGTCGCCTGCGTATTCGGTTATGATAGTAACAATGCTATCACGAAACGCTTAATACCACCCGGACGAGAACACAGGTACGACGTACGGACAGACATAACATCGACAACCAAGTCAATGTCCACGGCCTTTGATAACCAGTTGTGGTACACTGGCGTGTCTACCCAACCCAGTCTTGAACCCAGGGCCTCGTGGTCTGTAGACAGGTATGATAAGCGCTACACCACAGTAAAATAAATGCTGCTGAAACACGTTGATATTTATAAGACAAGATTTTTCGTTAGTATCTTAATTGATAACAGTCCAATCAGCTTTGACGATACTATTACGATAAATGTGTACTAATGTCTGCGTTGCATTCTACAAATTCATTTCCAATCAGTGGGTATCCGCAGTCATGTATTGAAGATATATTTAAATGCCAAAGCCGTTATAATAGATATTCTAGGTTACAATAAATCATCCATGAATTTGCGATTTTCCACACATAAATCTTACAAATTATAAACATACCTACCTCTTTTAATTAATACCATAGGATATTCATTAATATACCCTCATCTATTTTGAGCCGAACAATTACATTTGTTTTGACATTACTTTCTATGATAAGAGTCTCTTCAAGTTTCCAATTAAAATTGATTTAGGCTCATACGATAGTGCCACGAAAATGATACAATCCATCGTTGAATTTTCTGTTCTTCTATTTACACTTTTATATATTATTTATATTTACATGCCTGAGCTTATTTGCCTTTTCCTACCAAGCATCACGTGATTGGTCCCTCGTGTATTCAAATACTAAATCAAGTCTTTCCTAAAATGTAAGCACCCAAAGAGTATCGATCTTGTTAATATTTGAACTTTGCTCGTACTTAACGATAATTCGGTAATGCATACAGATTTCTTGTCGGGTATTCGGATTTCGCATGTGCATAACATTCCGAGTGAAACCTAAGTTTCACGGAAAGCAAAGTATTTCTTTCTGTTAGGGATTTTATAACAAAATGTTATTATTTTATTACTAAAACCGGTAATTGGCCTTCAATTACAGCTAATGGTAATAATATAAATGATAATTTAAACAGGAATTAGATGGTAACATCTATTAAACTACCATTTATCAGGTGATAGTGGTAAAACACTTTTAAGTGTACACAGTTGAACTTAAGATGCAAAGAGAAATTTCGCTAAACTTACATTTGATTTTCATTTTACTTATGGTGAACAGTTTTCCTAAACCCTTGGATTGCCGGTAGAGTTTTGTATGAAATTAGGAATATCACTTTCGTATGTCCAATGTGCGTTAAAGTTTAATAGACGTATGGTGCATTTTGGGTAAAATTGCGTAAAGGTTACAATTTCATTACAAGTAATTCATTGGCACTTAGTTTCCTAGACGCCAAGAAAAGCGGCCCATTGGAGTATATGTATTTCTCCACTTTTTGAGAAGGACTTTTATCCATCATCACTTCAGATCCTCGCATTTCATAGTGAAATGGCAGATTTACACTTATACCAATTACCAATATCATTCTTTGTAGTTCGGTTTGATGCGTACCCGTACCGTAGTTTCTGTAGCTAAATTACTATAAAAATATTAGTTTACAAAACTAGTTGCTTTTATTATTCTAATTTATTGTATGGGAAAATACTTCTTGTTATCGTTTTCTGGTTAAAATGTTAAGTCGATAAACATTTTCAAATCTGAATTGTCAATTTCCCGAAAATTAATTTAAATAATGCCACATGGCCGAGATTCACGTGTCCCTAATTCACCAATCGTATACTGCCGGAATCTTATTAACCAATCAAATACTGGGAGAATCTTGGCCGTCTGCACAATTCACGCACGGTATGGGACCAAGCGTATGAACAAATACTTTCAAGCGCACGTATCGTACATGAAGGATATATGCGCGCGTATTGTTGCGTACAATTTTTCCTTAAAACTGCACCTGGTTGGTTAGGAAACAAAGGAAAAGTCTTCAGCATTTGATTGGTCGAAGTACTGAAGAAATCACGTTCGGCTAAACACGGTTTGAAGAGGTCAATAAAGTTTTCGCCCAATTACCGAAGTTATTCAGGTTGTCGGTTATGGCTAAAATGATAAGGATTCTGGAGGATTTCAAGTATGTACTTTGCGATGTCAGATGAACGCCACGTACAACTATTCTAAGATGTTGTGATAGAAAGTACTTAACAGAATTCCCTAAGCTAAAGAAAGTTAATTGCACAACTGCATAGAGCAATGAGAGGGAAATTTATACACTGTAAAAACAATGGAAGTCGTAAACAAGTTCCTTTAAAGTGATCATGAATTTATTTTAGGGATTATCATGAGATATGAAAGTAAACTACCTTACCCCTAGAATATTTCAAACGTTTTTTTTTTATCAAAGTTCACCTTACATGGGACTTCCCTTTTTGCAGATATGGCAATAAAGTTGTGAAGTTGAAAGAATTTACAACAAAGTTGAAAGAGTTTACAAACTGCAATTCAAGAGAACTTCATTAACAATCATTCACAATGCTAACCATGACAAGCAATTAGAAGTTAACATCTACTTAAAATCCACTTTGAAACGATTGGGTTGGTTGCTTTTGGCGCCATCTGTTGAAATCTTGAGATCAAAATACATATTAGGTATTAACTTATTATAAATTATATACTTGAAATCCCACTTTTCTCCTAATTGAAATTTACGTCAGATATATTTTTGCTATGCTCATAGTATGAACGGTATTAAAGGAGCACTAGACCGAAAGTGAGAGCGCTTGTTTTTTGCAAATTTCCCAGATATATTATTCACAAAAGATCGATAAACTTCATGCTTCCATAGCCCACAGGCGACGTGAGGGCAAAGGTCACATGACTATGCATATCAACCAGAAAATTGCTATACCTTTGCGTGCTAGATAAACATTTTATTATTTTTTTTTGGGGGGGAGGGGGGGACCCCCCTAAAAATATGCCCTCAATTTTTGGTCCAGTGCTATTTAACTAACGTGTATATAATTTTACACTCATTATCCGCCACACCTAATTGATCATGTGTTTGCTTATTTCACAATAGAGTGCCAGGATAAAGTTTATGAAATATTTGAGATATTTGTGTTTAGCATAAAATTAGAAATGGTTGAGTTGAGTTGTAGACCAGATACTACAGTAGTATACGCAGACGTACAGTAGTGCACGCAGATGTACAGTAGTATACGCAGATGTACAGTAGTATACGCAGATGTACAGTAGTATACGCAGATGTACAGTAGTATACGCAGATGTACAGTAGTATACGCAGATGTACAGTAGTATACGCAGATGTACAGTAGTATACCTAGATGTGTAATATATTTATATGCCTCTCGTTTGTTAAAAAAAAAAAAAAAAAAAAGGTGTCAAACCTCTTCTCACATGAACGAATCACGTTGAGTAGCGGTGCAATAATTCACTTACTTCGCGACTAGGATATTAACCTGTAAAATCATCATCGATTTTCTGTTAACTCAAGATAGAGGTATCACACCTGATTTGTGGTGAGTGATTAAATCAGTAGTCTTGCTTCAAATGCACATTTATGGTAAAAAGTATAGTTAATATGCTTAGTGGGTTTGAAATCAACTTTCCTTCAATCGCGTTAAGGCAGTAAGGTAACACACCACAAATTTGTGATATTGTATGAAATTAGTAGCATGCAAAGGAAAAATAATGTAAATGAAAATGTTTTACTAACTTGGCAAATTGCGTTTATGTTTTGGGGAGTTGACTATTGCTCAATGTCACTTACATTTGACAAATGGAACAATCCAAATAACAAGTAACAGATTTCATGAATCAACACAGACTGTAACATGACGCTTTACTTGTCTTTTTGACCATTGAAAACATGGATAATTCTGAAACTCAACAAAATCATAGGTGATTTTGAGGAAAATCTCTCTATCCAAATGTTTAAAAGGATTGATATAGGACTAAAACGTAGATTGCCGTTTGGACATAAATAGCTACGTATATTTCTGTCAATTTCTGGCTACTCATCTCACCCATTAAATTGCCGTAAATAAACGAATTTTGTTTTTGATATACGTCCCAAAAGTATATGTTTGCAGATGATAGGAACTTCTTCAATTCATTAATTTGTGATTTAAAAATAAACACTGATCAAACTAAATATCTTCGAAAAATTTAGATCCTGCTGGTGTTTATAACAACATTTTGAAAATACAAGTGGTTTTCAGATTAACTCGACGTCTTCTCAGACAGAGACTTCTTGATGTGAAATACACGCTAAGTGGCATTAAGGGTCGATCTACGGACTGTTTTCGTTAACTGTAAATAGATAATGCCCCTTTCCATATTTGATCTTGTACGTATTCTCAAAAGGCTTTTCCACTATTGCTTAAGATAATATTCTATCCATTTTCTCTCTTTCACTGACTTGGAAATATTTGAGTGATACCTAATGTTCTTTGTTTAACGAGAAACATTTGAAAACACAAGCAATACTATATTCTACTATACTAAATTCGTAAGAGGCAAAGGCCTATTTTGACATGATAATTCGTACAATTTTTGTTTTGAGGAGTGTTTATTGAGCGTGTGTCTACAAATTATAATAATTTCTTTAGTTTGAAATACATGATACATAGAAGAATGTTTAGTGATACTTAGAGGAATGTTTAGTGATACTTATAAGAATGTTTAGTGATACTTAGAGGAATGTTTAGTGATACTTAGAGGAATGTTTAGTGATATTTAGAAGAATGTGTAGTGATACTTAAAGGAATGTTTAGTGATACGTATAGGAATGTTTAGTGATACTTAGTGGAATGTTTAGTGATACTTAGATAAATGTTTAATGATATTAGAAAAATGTGTATTGATACTTAAAGAAATGTTCATTGATACTTAGAGGAGTATTTAGTGATACTTAGAGGAATGTTTAGTGATACTTGAAGGAATGTTTATTGATACATAAGGGAATGCTTAGTGATACTTAGAAGAGTGTTTAGTGATACTTAGAGGAATGTTTAGTGATACTTTGATAAATGATTAGTAATACTAAGAGGAATGTTTAGTGATACTTAGATAAATGTGTAATAATACTTAGAGGATTGTTTCGTGATACTTGGATAAATGTTTGGTGATACTTAGATAAATGTTTAGTGATACTTAGAGGAATGTTTAGTGATACTTAGAGAAATGTGTAGTGATACTTAGAGGAATGTTTAGTAATACTTAGAGGAATGTTTAGTGATACTTAGAGGAACGTTTATTGACACTAAGAGAAATGTTTAATGATACTTAAATACATGTTTAGTGATACTTAGAGGAATGTTTAGTGATATTTAGAGGAATGCTAAGTGATACTTAGAGGAGTGTTTAGTGATACGTAGAGGAATGTTTAATGATACTTAGATAACTCTTTAGTGATACATAAAGGAATGTTTAGTGATATTTAGAGGAATGTTTTGTGATACTTGGAGGAATGTTTAGTGATACTTAGAAGAATGTTTATTGATACTTAGAGGAATGCTTAGTGATAATTAGAGGAGTGTTTAGTGATACGTAGAGGAATGTTTAGTAAGACTTAAATAAATGTTAAGTGATACTTAGAAGAATGTTTAGCGATATTTAGAGGAGTGTTTAGTGATACTTAGAGGAATATTTACTGATACTTAGAGGAATGTTTAATGATAGTTAGAGGAATGTTTGGTGATACTCAGAAAATGTTTAGTGATACTTGGAGAAATGTTTAGTAATACTTCGATGAATGTTTGGTGATACTTAGAGGAATGTTTATTGATACTTATCGAATATTTAGAGATACCTAGAGGAATGTTTAATGATACTTGAAGAAATGTTCAATGATACCTTGATGGATGTTTAATGATACTTAGAGGAATGTTGATTGATACTTGTAGGAATATTTAGAGATATTTAGTGGAATGTTTAGTGAGACTTAGAGGAATGTTTATTGATACTTAGCGGAATGTTTAGTGATACTCACAGGAATGTTTAGTAATACATAGTGGAATGTTTAGTGATACTTACAGGAATGTTTTAAACCATTTGTAGTGATTGTTTATATTCCAATCATTGCAATTATTTGGTATTATGGATGTCTGTTTACTATGGTCTGCACAGCCTCGACAAAATGACATCATTTATTGCTGTAATGCATACTAAAACCATATATCCTAATTCGTTTTGTTTGATGTAATTTTATTTATTTATTTATCTAATCATAGTATATCAACTATAGTAGGAAATAAATTTGGAAAGTGAGTGCGTTATATTTATCTTATGAAGTTCTTCACAGAACATGATGTGACTTACAAAGAAAAATGTATTTTAATATCAAAACTACATACAAATGCTAACAACTCATAAACTGCATAAATAAACCATGTTGTGTGGACATATTTTTTATGGAGATTAATCTTTTTAAGAGCTTTCACGTGAGCTTTCCCGCGCTTTCACGCCTAATCGTTATTTCGAGTTACGAACATATCAAAAGTATTGGGATTTAGAGTGTATTGTTGTTTCGATCGACTTTGAGATTGATATGTTTTGCAAAGCAAGCTGAGACAGCCTGCCAACAATCAGTGAAATTTAAGTCATTCAGACAATTGTAAAGGAATGCATTTTTCATATTACTAAACTGTTAAACCTTAGGAGGATATAGTTTACAATGAACGTGAAAATGATAAGGCAGGTTCATGGACGTTCATGCACGTTGAACGTTCTTACTTTTAATTAATCCTTTGTATTTTTTAAATGTTATTTCATACCCTCTTATGTACTCAAATCGTAGATTCCGTCAGCCATGTTTTAAGCCATTTGTAGTGATTGTTTATACTTTAACCATTGCAATTATTTAGTATTATGGATGTCTGTTTACTATGGTCTGCACAGCCTCGACAAAACGATATCAGTTATTTGTGTAATGCATACATATCCTTGTTCATTTTGTTGTATGTAATTTTATTTATTTATACATCTTATCATATTATATCAACTATAATAGGAAATAAATTTGGAAAGTGAGTGCCTGATATTTCTCTTATGAAATTATTCACCGAACATGTTATGAATCACAAACAAAAATTCCAACGAAACATGTTGTATTTTTATATCAAAACTATATATAAATGCTAACAACTAATAAACTCCATAAATAAACCATGTTATATGAACACATTTTTATGGAGATTAATCTTTGTAAGAGCTTTCACGCGCTTTCACGCCTAATCGTTATTTCGAGTTACCAACATATCAAAAGTATTGGGATTTAGAGTGTATTGTTGTTTTGATCGACTTTGAGATTGATGTGTTTTGCAAAGCAAGCTGAGATAACCTGCCAACAATCAGTGAAATTAAGTCATTCAGACAATTGTAAAAGAATGTACTTTTCATATTACAAAACTGTTAAACCTTAGGAGGATATAGTTTACAATGAACGTGAAAATAATAAGGCAGGTTAATGGACGTTCATGCACGTTGAACGTTCTTACTTTTAATTAATCCTTTGTATTTTTTAAATGTTATTTCATACCCTCTTATGTACTCAAATCGTAGATTCCGTCAGCCATGTTTTAAGCCATTTGTAGTGATTGTTTATATTTTAACCATTGCAATTATTTAGTACTATGGATGTCTGTTTGCTATGGTCTGCACAGCCTCGACAAAACAATATCATTTATTGGTGTAATGCATACATATCCTTCTTCGTTTTGTTGTATGTAATTTCATTTATTTATACATCTTATCATATATATCAACTATAATAGAAATAAATTTGGAAAGTGAGTGCCTGATATTTCTCTTATGAATTATTCACAGAACATGATATGAATCAGAAACAAAAATTCCAACGAAACATGCTGTATTTTTATATCTAAACTATATATAAATGCTAACAACTAATAAACTCCATAAATAAACCATGTTATATGGACACATTTTATGGAGATTAATCTTTTAAGAGCTTTCACGTGAGCTTTTACGCTTTCACGCCTAATCGTTATTTCCGAGTTACCAACATATTAAAAGTATTGGGATTTAGAGTGTATTGTTGTTTTGATCGACTTTGAAATTGATGTTTTTGCAAAGCAAGCTGAGACAACCTGCCAACAATCAGTGAAATTAAGTCATTCAGACAATTGTAAAAGAATGTACTTTTCATATTACAAAACTGTTAAACCTTAGGAGGATATAGTTTACAATGAACGTGAAAATAATAAGGCAGGTTAATGGACGTTCATGCACGTTGAACGTTCTTACTTTTAATTAATCCTTTGTATTTTTTAAATGTTATTTCATACCCTCTAATGTACTCAAATCGTAAATTCCGTCAGCCATGTTTTAAACCATTTGTAGTGATTGTTTATATTTTAACCATTGCAATTATTTAGTACTATGGATGTCTGTTTGCTATGGTCTGCACAGCCTCGACAAAACAATATCATTTATTGGTGTAATGCATACATATCCTAGTTCGTTTTGTTGTATGTAATTCTATTTATTTATACATCTTATCATATTATATCAGCTATAATAGACAATAAATTTGCAAAGTGAGTGCCTGATATTTCTCTTATGAAATTATTCACAGAACATGATATGAATCACAAACAAAAATTCCAACGAAACATGTTGTATTTTTATATCAAAACTGCATATAAATGATAACAACTCATAAACTCCATAAATAAACCATGTTATATGGACACATTTTTATGGAGATTAATCTTTTTAAGAGCTTTCACGTGAGCTTTCACGCGCTTTCACACCTAATCGTTATTTCGAGTTACCAACATATCAAAAGTATTGGGATTTAGAGTGTATTGTTGTTTCGATCGACTTTGAGATTGATACGTTTTGCAAAGCAAGCTAAGACAGCCTGCCAACAATCAGTGAAATTAAGTCATTCAGACAATTGTAAAGGAATATACTTTTCATATTACTAAACTGTTAAACCTTAGGAGGATATAGTTTACAATGAACGTGAAAATAATAAGGCAGGTTCATGGACGTTCATGCACGTTGAACGTTCTTACTTTTAATTAATCCTTTGCATTTTTTAAATGTTATTTCATACCCTCTTATGTACTCAAATCGTAGATTCCGTCAGCCATATTTTAAACCATTTGTAGTGATTGTTTATATTTTAACCATTGCAATTATTTAGTATTATGGATGTCTGTTTACTATGGTCTGCACAGCCTCGACAAAACGATATCATTTATTGGTGTAATGCATACATATCCTTGTTCGTTTTGTTGTATGTAATTTTATTTATTTATACATCTTATCTTATTATATCAAGTATAATAGACAATAAATTTGGAAAGTGAGTACCTGATATTTCTCTTATGAAGTTATTCACAAAACATGATATGAATCACAAACAAAAATTCCAACGAAACATGTTGTATTTTTATATCAAAACTACATATAAATGCTAACAACTAATAAACTCCATAAATAAACCATGTTATATGGACACATTTTTATGGAAATTAATCTTTTTAAGAGCTTTCACGTGAGCTTTCACGCGCTTTCACGCCTAATCGTTATTTCGAGTTACCAACATATCAAAAGTATTGGGATTTAGAGTGTATTGTTGTTTCGATCGACTTTGAGATTGATATGTTTTGCAAAGCAAGCTGAGACAGCATGCCAACAATCAGTGAAACTAAGTCATTCAGACAATTGTAAAGGAATGCATTTTTTATATTATTAAACTGTTAAACCTTAGGAGGATATAGTTTACAATGAACGTGAAAATTTCTTGACATTTGTTAGGTTCATGGACGTTCATACACTTTGAAAGTTCTTACTTTTATTTTAATTAATCATTTGTATTCTTTCAAATGTTGTTTTATAACCTCTTATGCACTCAAATCGTAGATTCTGTCAGCGTGGTCAATAATTCAACAATCTGTCCCTCACCCACCCAACAATTGGAGACGAATACCAAGCACAAAAATCCGATTAAAGATTTGAATACATTAAAACATTTTTTTTTTTAATTTTTGTGCCAGCACAAGCTAATTCATTTTAATTTGGGGACTACACCATTGTTGTGGTTTTATATATGTTATGAACGAAATACTATAGCTTACTACATTCTGCAATTAATTGATTAATAATTCAAGTTATCATGCCTAAGCACTGCTGTCTACAGTCAACTTTTTTTATTTACAAATTACGACCTCCGCATTTGGTTATGGCATGTAGGTATAATCATTTCGTGTCCACAACACATTGCATCATGATTTCAACCTGTAGGTGCTTTTTGAAATTACTGAATAACGTATTTCAGAAATTTATTAGTATTTATTAGTTTTTATTCTAAGTTGTTGGTAGAATCTTTATGATTGTTCATGTTAAAACCCCATCAAGCCTGGAGGACTTATAGAGCCGATGCTTAGCATAGCATAGCATAGCAAGGCTAAACGTCCCGAAAGCATCCAGTGCTGGAACATTATATCAAACGGCCACGGCCTTTGATTTCCAGTTGTGAACTCACTGGTTGCAGACCCACCAGGATTCGAACCCGGGACGTGCGGGCGAGAGGACAAAGTACTAACCACTACACCACGGGGCTTATACCCGGTTTCCATGGTGCTAAGCGGATGGTAGGACTTGACTCCCCTGGATGGGACAACGCACTTCATCGCAGGTCACTCCCAACCGAAACTGGTACCCATTTCACAGCTGAGTTAACTAGAGAAATGGGAAAAAGTGTCTTGCTCAAGGACACAGCACAGCACTCTGGCTGAGATTCCATCCTGGTGCCTTTTGAATACGAGATCGACGCTGGGTTACGATCGGGTTACTGCACTCCGTGGATTGTTTAACATTATCTTTAGTATAAACATCATCATTTTGGAATATCACACTTTTACTATTTAAAGTATCATTCGTGGTCGAGCAGATCATCGAAACTACCTTTTTACTCAGCTGCATTGCATTCCCACTTGGATTTTCACTAAATTAGTTTAAAATTCAATTGATATATTTTCATCAGTCTACGCCAAAGAAAGCGGCCATTGCCTGTGAGATAAAAGGTTGTTAAGCAATCCAAAATAAAGCGCACTGAAAGATAAGATAACCTGCATCATAAGTAGTTTATATCAATGTACTAAATGTCAGCGGATAACTTTGCTTAATAAAACATTTTCACCATCTATCATATTCTTATCATCACCGATTAATTTTGCAATTTATACAAGTCATCTTAATAACAAAGTTATTGAAAATGCCACGACTGCTTTTATTCCCATACGGAGTAAGCATATGTCTTCAAAAATTTAAACAATATCATTTCACAGTAATTAGTTTATTAAAAACGCACGACCATCATATTGATGAGTGGCTGTCTTGAAGCACTGAATGCGATACAATTGGAGCGGAAACGCATCAAACTAAACCGCCACTTCACTGAAGTTATGCTGCGTACCTAAACTGCGCCGCCCTAATGTAGTTTAATTTTAATGAAAAGCGACAAAAAAGTAATTGCGTGAATCACGTTTTTCTTTATTTTTGATGACACTAAATGAATTTTAAAGAACACGCACTTACTGTTGTATATTTGACTCAATCATGCCCAAAATGTATAACTGATTTAATTTCTGAAAGTATTACTTTAATAAGCGGAAAACAAAGTCACAAAATTAAGAAAATAAAATGAAATTTAAGTATCACGGTTTTGCAATGCAACAAACAGCAAATGTTGAAATATTAAAACATGTTTGAAAATTTGTGAATTAAAAAAGTATGATTGAGTGTAAATTATGCTCCAGGGTTGAAGATGAGGTCTCTCAGGAGGTCAGGTTTTGCATGATAGTCCATGACGTAACTGTTGCCGTGATTAATTGATATGAGCTTCTTGAATATGCTTTAATGTACGCAATGTAATGGAACTAAATCGTAGCTTCATATTTCAGACTTGGGATGTCTTATCAAAATGCAGAGAAAATTGTCGTACGAGCATAAACAAAACACAATGGGATGATGAAAATATTTAGGAGAAAACAGCCATTTTTTCTTCGCTTCTGAAAGCAGCGTGCACAATATCATTTAGTTTAATACATGTGTATGAAAATCTTTCATACATTAAATACACTGAGCTTATATTGCTTGTCATACACATTTATAGGTCGATATATGTATCAACTACGTTTGCAAACCATAGTTTCCTGTATGCTCCATTTTAACACTTTGGAACAAAAGATTGTTCGTACTTACCATATAGGCCTAACATATGTGGTTATATATGTGGTTATAATAACTCTCAGACTTTAAGTCTTCAAATATGAGTTTCATACACCATTGAGAGGGTATAGTATGCCTCACAAGCATACTCTGTTTTGAATATGTTTTTACTTTGCAGTTTTTTCGTTATGATTTAAATTCGAAGTGGGATTATTCAAGGTGTAACTTTAGTCATTACTATGAAATAGAAAAAGTGATTTAAACTCATTTTCCATTTGCTTTATCTTTGCTAAATGTTCCAGTGTTTAATGAGCAAGAATATTTAAAAGAAGAAGCTCAAATATTTTAATGGCGCATTATCGGACGATTTTCTGTCATCAGCAACAGATTTAGGTCTCACTAAGAGTATCGTCATTCTGATTTTGAAAGTAAAACTAACGTAAGATATATTTTCAGAAAACGACAACATTTTGTTGTTCAAAAGGAAATCTTCGAAAATATGAACAAATAAAATAAAACAAACACATGCTGACTTTTCTGTGCAGTCAATGGATAAATGACGAGCTTAGATTTCATTCCGAAAATTAGAAACTTATTATGTTTTAAATAGAAAATTTGGCAAGTTAAGAGCGGTGTTTTGATTTACGATTTACTTCCGATTTCGTAACCGTCATTCGTAAGCTTAAATACAGTTACATAAAACAATTACGAAAATATAAATACTTATAATTCTAAATGCAAAGATCAACTTGTAATACAGTAATAGAAACATGAACTAAATCATACTTTTCAGTGCTTGACCTCCAAAAAAAAAATGTGTCAAGAAAGGGTTTTCATTGGATTCCATTCATGGATCAGCAGTATACATGCCGTATTTCTAATGGTCTTAATTTTCATATTTCTATCTATACGTATGTTTATCCTACGTGTGTTTATCTATATCTCTCACTTCTTCATTTCAGGCATCTAGGCATGCTTGTATTCATCTATACACGCTTGTATTCCGACGATCAAGTTTAAGCTTTGATGAGATTATGTTGTAAAATTTTGTTGGAGAATTAAATCGATCAACAATTATATTAAAAATACCGTTCATAGAATTGAATTTTATTATCTTAAATGATTGAAAAGGGGGTAATACTGAAATCAATTAAAACATTTGATTCGAAACTTAAGTGTAGATTAATTTTGCAATTCATTTTTATTACACTTTACAAATACCATCTTCAAATGTAGACGGTCCTTGGGTGTACGAATGACTTTATGCCCATGATTATTGAGATATGTCCTTATGATTTACGCTTTATCTATGAACTCAGTGGCAGTGCCTAACACAAATGTATTGAAGACTTTTTTCACACAAGTTATAATTATCAAGTGATAATGATAAACAAATTATACTTCTACTGTCAAATGTATCTTTTAATTAGGTTTTACATTATTAGTTTGATTAAATGTTAAATTCTTTCTCCCCATATTCTGTTTTATCATTATTGAATAAGACCTGCAATGTTAAAGTTTTAACATTTTAAAGCTCTTTTCAATCGAGCTTAGGAAAGAACGGTAGCTATGCGTCCTTCAGATACTTACCCTTTACTTTCAGTTACTTTGAATTGGTGATTCTTGATTTATATTTCCATTAAGATCCCTGAGTGCACCTTGGAAAATTATTCCAAAAACCGTTGTCTCAGAAAAACACATATCAACAAATTAAAAGAAAAACTTTTTCATCGTTTTTTATTAAATTATAAGTGCCCAAAACTGTTAAATCCATCACCAAAATAATGTACGTATAACTCCAGATCAAAAACGTATTTGATGGCAATAAACGTGTTTGGTTTCTGTCAATCTTAACGATAAGCGATGTGAAGCTCTCGTACATCTAACTTTGTGATAATGCACCGTATGAATTTATTAGCGCATTATGATAATTTCCGGTGAATGACGTGAAGATTGCTACGTGGTGATAAATATTAGTTGTTGAGGGCGAAAATAATTCAAATATCTTTAAGGTAGTAATACCAGTATGCGTATTTCAATTTTATAGACGAAGATAATAACTATTAAAGTTTCCTTCTTTTTTTGTGCAAAGCAATTGTGTACTTTGTGGAATGATATTTTCGTTTTAACGAAAATGGTAATTTTGTTATTGATCATTCATTTGGTGAACGTGTAAATTTATGATTGAAAATAGGAGGAGGGTGATTCATGCAACTTTGGTAACAGCCCACAAGTTATATAGAGTAGAAATTCTCTTGCAAATACTTACAATGTATAAAATGTGACATTATTCAATTCATGAACAGCCCGGTAGACAACTACACTTATGGGAGATAAGTTTTCCCACAAACTAGACATATTTAAGCATGAATGCCCACAATTAATCAAAACCTCTTCATACAAAACATAATAGAAGGAGAGTTTTTAAAATGGTTGTTCTAAATGATTGTGATACGTCTTGTAGCATTTGTTTATTATCAAAAGGTTTGTCAGTCTGTATTTGTACCACTGCGTCTTGTAAGTTCACCATTTTTGTCTAGTGAAAGCATTAAATGGCTGGAATATGACTGACTGTGTCGAGTGTCGATAATTTAAAAAATATTCCATGAAATAATCGTAATTATGATCAAAACTAAATTCAAGAGAAAGTTGGGATATTAAACTTACTTTAATTAATAGAAAATTATACGTACTGAAAAGTAATGTTTTTAATTTGCATTAATCAAATCGCAATCAAATGCATTCATTTTTGTTCTAATTATAAGATGCTCCTTTTCTATACAAATCATATTAGCACAATTTCGAAAAACAGCATGAAAAGGTCAATTTCTGTTTGAATTGATTTACAACACGAAAAGAAAGTTCACCACTTAAAGCGCAACTGACCATTTACAACGATATCAATTATAGGGCAAGATTGATTTATGTATGATTATGTGATTGCCAGCAATTGCTATTTTAAAATAAACAAAAATTGATAATTATACCAGTTATTCACAAACTGGGTCATATTAGGTTTGCTTTACTTCAACCAAAAACTTTTTCGTTGATTTAAAGAACACAGACTTTTGAGGTTTGGCGTTTGATAACTTCCATATTTTATTTTCAATCAACATTTTTATTTGGGTAGATTTGATAATGGAAATTTCTCAATATCGTTAGTACCCCTTTACTTTTGTATCAGTATTCAACTGAAAACATATTATTTATTTTATCATATTTTCTAGATGACTTGGTCCTGAAGAAGAGGAAAATATAAAAAGCAATTAATCTATTTTCTGCTAGGATTGCTAGGATTTTTTTTTTCGTATTTGAAAGCTTGCGTCATAAGTACATGAGGTAACACTGTTTTTACCACAACAAGAAATATAAAAGAAAAACCACAAACCATCTTATCTTAACATTACTCGTTTCAAAGGCTGCAGTTGAATGGGATTGGTACTTTGAACAACCATTTAAACGAATAATATAGATTTGAATAGATTCGCAACGTTAACTAATTAAATGTATCAATATTGTGATGTAGCTGCTTGTTGATGCCACAGATATTGATTGTAATATGGAGAGTAAATATATAAAAGTATATATGAGGTACACGGCATGCCGCCAGTTTCAAACAGCATGTAACTATATTAGCAAAAGAACAGTCTCAGCATTATATTCACTACGTTGCAGGCTACATAAAACTATTCGAGGGTATAGCAATATAGGTGAGTGCCAGGCGGGAATATCAGCGGGATCACCCATTATTATTTTCAGCAAATAATTATAAATTAAACTTCTCCAAATTATACCTCACCTTCAATTAAAATTGTCCACATGAGCTGATTTATTAAGAAAACTTCTCAAACTAGAATAGGTTAGATGTAAAAATAGTTACGGAAGTAAGAATTTATGATTCAAACGAGTGAAATTCATCGGTCGTATAAGAAACTGTTTCGCTTAGTGATGTTAACCTACAAGGAATGTGAAGAATGAATGTCAGGTTGTTCTTTTCCTTGGTTCCTTTAGGACTTTCAGTATCAGCTTTCACCGATGACCAGTGAAGTGGTATGCGAAAATTAGAAATTTAAGAATGAATTTTGTTGAAAAGTTTATTCTAGCTATATTGGCGTAGTAAGGGACTTTAAGACAAGTAGCTATAATCTTGGACAAAACAATTCATCTTATTACAAACACAGTCTGTGCGATTTTCTTTATATTTATATTTAAGTCAAGCTCTTAATCAATTGTATGTTATTTGATTTCAAGGTACTTTATCTAAAATTACCGTTTAAAATATAAGAACAATTTCAGCCTTTGATCATAATTTTTTTTCCTGCACTCTCCTCCACAGAGCGTAACGACAAATAAATAATAATGCATGTGTTATTTAATTTCAATCGGAAATTGTCTCAAAAAAAGCAATTGTGTCATTCTCTAATTTGTCTCTGGAATATATATGTATGGTCCCTCCCATATGGCCCCTCCCATATGGCCCCTCCCATATGGTCCCTCCCTAATTAATGTTGATCATTGTTGAGACAGTTTGAACTTGGTTTGTATTTCAATTCAACATTGAATGGGGAAGGGGAGCGAAGTATACATAATCAATCGCATATTGCAGTTAATTACCAGATTACATGATTGATGTATAAAATATTGTCATTGTTCCAGCAGTTTTGTTCAAGATTGTAGCATGATTTAGGGGTGAATATTAAAACAAATTCCCGTTTTATTGCTCAGATTAGTGGAGTTGTGATGTCGTCACAATTCACATTCTTTAAAAGGCTTTGTGTATTTCATGTTATTGTAAATAAATGAGTAAGTTGGCCGATAATTAAAAGAAATATCTGCAGAAGAAAATCTAATTCACGGTTTTAATTCACAAGTTTTTTGATAAGGTACAGCAATATATGTAATCACACCATATTTTGAGAAGCTTGTGTCATCTTTAGAGCTAAGCTCCTTGTTAATTACTAACGAAGTTTCTTCCGTTCTTTTTCAAAGTTTTTTCTTTTAAATGATGGGCACCAAACATATTTTTAAACAAAGAAAAAACATTTCTTTTTTGTAAAATATCTTCTTCTATGGAATTCAGCAGCTACAAAATCTATACTAAATAACTAACATAATTGAGTAACACAATCAGCTTAAATTTTCATGGAAATATGTTGAACTTTTTTAAATGATATTTTGTTATGATGGCACAATCCCCATTTGTAAATAAAATAATTCAATATTTTGTCCAGCTGTCAGATTGTGGTACTGTAGTTGTTTATCTTTCGTAATCCTGTGTCAATGTATGCTGATGATTGTTCTGTTCTGTCTCATTACAGACTACAAACATTTAAACAGCTTACTCGGCTCAACACATTTTGGGAAGCACATAGTTATAATCATACACATTACTCTCAAATTAACGGCGCAGTTTGCTTTGCAGCAAACTTCTTTGTCTTACTATTGATTCTGGACTTAGTGTATCTTCCCGTTTTCCAATGTGTCTACAGCAATACATTACTTATTCCCTTTATCAAAACCAAACACTAGTTTCTTTATTCTTACGAAGAAAATATTCCGCAAACGACGACATTACATTTGAAACGTATCTTCAGTACAGGAAAGAGAAATACTGCGCCAGAGGCAATGGTTTGAGTATTGTTTTAATATCTTCGAAGCATATCCCTGTTCATATACAAATTCTGAAGACAAAAAAGAATTGTATATTCAGCATTGTAACAAAAAAAACCTCCTTCACATGAGAAGCAAAACCCCCATGTCGTAGGTCAACTTCATCCAGTGGCATAAGATTACCAGCGCAAGGTTGTTTAATTTTACAAATGTTCCAAAGAATACGCAATAAAAAGTGCAATGGCTAGTTCTGACACATATATTTCAACCGCGGATGTTTAATGCGCTAAACTCGCTGATTTGAACCCATATTCTAATGCCTAGAAAAGAAAAAAAAATCACCAAGATGGCCTCAAATTTGTATGTGTTTATCCGCGTCCTCCCCACAGATGGCTAACAATGTATGTTCGTTACCATGTTCAATTGTAAAGAAAGGTACGGGTCTAGATATTATTTCAAAAGGTCATACATGACTGACTACCTTGAATGAAAGCGTACACAGCACAAGGCGAAGTAATTAAGAAACAACTGTTACCTTGTCTTTTTCTAGAGATATCGAATTTTAAATATTTCTTATTTTGTGAAATTCGTATAGAAAGTCTATTGTAGAGTCGTGACGTCACAAATGTTAAATGTGTCATTCTTGTATGTATTAACTTACTTGTTGATTAATTACTGATTTTACTGATTGAAAATATATTATAAAGGATACTTCCCTGTATTAATACTCTCCACACATATCTCATCGATGTAAGTCATTACAGAAAATATGGGAGTACATTACACGAAATTGTAAGGAATGTGCGGATGTCACAAATAGTCCGATTTCAGTCATTTCTACACATATCTTACTAAAACTGAAATTTTCCGCTGAGATACAAAATGAAGCTTGCCACTAAACTTATCCTTTACCACAGCGCGATAGGTTAACAAGAGTTCTAATCGAGATTACTGTACTATACTGTTAAACCTCCACTTTATTAATAATCAATTCATAAGTATAATTCAAAACTGAAATTCATAAATGCAATCCAGAGAACTTAATCAAGATATGAAACTAAACCAAAACAACGAAACACCTTTAAGGTGCAAGGTATATCCACGTTATTCTAATCTAATTTAATTCTCCACGGTCACTCCGAGAAGCTCATCAACTAGTTAGATTGGAGCCGAATTCTGACTTTCAATTAATCTTATAAATTTCTATATTTTGCTTTGTTCACCTTCTCTGGACGTTTATCGCTGCAAAAGTGTAATAAAGGATATGGCCAACGCAACATGTGACCATTAGTACATTTCAATGTACGTAGTTGAGCTTTTCTACGCTATGTGGTTCCACATACAGACATAACAGGATTAAGACTTATAATTAATGTTTTTAAAAATTTTGTTGAACTGGTTATCAAAATGTTCATGGTTTTTTTGGCTTTACCAGATTTTCACAAAAACGTTTTTCTTTTTTACAGTTTTCTAATTTAGCGCAAAGACATACTTCCAACCTTCAATCAACTCACGCATATTATTCAAATTGAAATAGTAAATACTTCAAAAGATGTTTATTAGAATTTATGTCATTAATACATTATGGGGAAATGGGTGTGACCTACTGCTTTAGAACTAACTTGAAAGACCCCTCTAATGTGTGAACCAATTCCATACACAATTTATATAATCCAAATCCATTTGAATAATTATTAGACTGCTGGTTTAAGCTTCATGATTTAATATCTAAATCTATCAAATTGATAATTCAAATCTATTGTACTGAAAAAATAATAATTCTTTCTTGGATTTAATCTATTTAAATCTATTACACATAAAGTTTTAAATCTTTATTGAGTTAGTAATTTAAATCTTTAGAAAGATTTATCTTAAATCCAGCTATACTTGTCACTGATTCAGAACTGTGAAAGAGTTCAAAATTAAATCTATTAGATTTAAATTTAACTCTACTGAATTAAGAGAGTATGTGTGTCGTTGATTCTGTTCCACTTTTGGTAAGATAATATAGGCTTTCTAATTCATCGTTAGTTTAGTCCACCATAATTTACGACATGTGGAAACAGACTAATGAAACCACAGTTTAACACGTACAAATCGTTATTTTCCTTGCGAGCATGTGTGTAATTAAATTTTGTTTAATTTGGTTTGGAGAAAAACTTGATCTGTGCAATCGAATAATTTAGATTTGAAAGATAGTACTTTGTAAAGGGCAAGGTTTGTTATGTTTTGTAATGCTTCAACCATTTACTCTCGTGTGTGCACACCATGTTTTGCCTGCGTGTTATTCCTTTCTAAATAAAGTTATATACACGCATAGAGGCAAGATTGGCTAAAGTTTCATCCATTGCCAAACAATTCGGTTACAATTGGTTACAATTTGAACATTACGCTTTTTTTTATATTTGAAGCCTCAATATCTAAATTGTTATACAAATGTACATTGTACATTGTAACAAATTGTGTGTAATAAGATAGAGCTAGTATACCAAACAAACCAGCAACAGCAAAAACAGCACAAAATTAACAATGAGGAAACTAATAAAAAAAACAAAATGAAAAATATGTAGAAAAAATGTAAATACCAATAATATGTGTGAAGTGACTGTACACGTTTTGTTTCTTCTTTTTTTTTTTTTTATTGTTCTTCCTATAGCTTGTTGCTTTTAGTTTTCTGCTTCTGTTAATTATAATGTATGATCATGGATGGAGAGTTCGATTTGCTGTGATAGCTGTAAAATGTGGATTGATTTCCAGGAGTCTGGTGTGACATGTAGTTTTGAGGAAGCCTTGGTTGATAGTTTTGGATTTGTTTGTTCAAAGTGCATAAGGTTGAAGGCTTTGAAGTTGAGACCTTCTGGTTGTAGTTGCATCGTTGAAAAGGTTGATGCTAGTGTGCAGAGTGAGTTTTCTGGCTTAGATGTGGGTAGTCAGATATGTGATGTTGATAGTTCTTTAGGTGATAGAGTTTCTCTTTGGGTAGATAGTCTTGGATCAGATTCTGTTGACAGACATAATGTAGGGTTGTCTGTAGTTGATGGTGACTGTACATGTACCATTGGTCGTGAGGCTGGTGATTCGTCTGGTACGTTGCCTGTGGATTCTGTTTGGGATAAGGTGTTGTGGGTTGGGGATTCACTTGTTAGGTATGTTTACACAAAGTTTTGTGGAGGAGATCGTAGTAGAAGGATTAGGGTGTGTCTTCCAGGGACTAGGGTTCATGACGTTAGTTCTCGTGTTGAAAATGTATGTAAGGGTGAAAATACCATCGTAGTTTCAATTGGTACAAATGATATTCAAGGACAAATGTTGATTCTGTTAGGCATAGTTTCATGGATTTGTTATTCAAGGACACAGGTTGTAGGGCTCTAGTTGGTCTGTTGCCGCGTAGGGGTTGTTCCTTCATGATAGATAAGATGTTGTTGATCAATACTTGGCTAGAGAGTATTTGTCGTCTATTTGATTTCAATTTTGTAAATTTCTGGCATAAGTTTGAATCTCTGTTGATTGGTTCATGGGAGATGGTTTGCATTTAATTAAAAAAGGTGGTCGTGTTTTTTCTAGGGGTGTCAATAGGGCAATTAAGGATCTGAGTCCTTTAAACTAATCACGGGGGTGAGAGTTTAAACCCACCTGTCGGGCATGTTTCTGGGGAAAGGGATTGTCTTCTAGTGGTAGAATTAAGGTTATGTTTTCCAATGTTTGTAGCCTTTTAAATACGCATGGGATGAGTTTGATGAGCTTCTGGCTGAAGTTTCAATTATTAGACCTGATATAATTGGTATTACTGAGAGTTGGATTTAAAGTGAAATGAGTGATTCAGAGATACATATTCCAGGTTACTCAGTTTTCAGGCAAGACAGATTAGATACTCTCAATGGTAGAGGCGGTGGTGTTTTGTTGTTTATGAAAGACAAGTTTCATTTGTATAGATAGGACTGTTCAATTTGTTTTGGTTTTTTCAAATTGCCTATGGTGTGAGCTTATTGTTGATGGCGATGTTGGTAGTTCAGTGGTTGTTGATGTTGTATACAGATCACCAAATTCTAATCCTGAGAAGGATCAGAAATTGCTTGACTGCTTCAGAAAAGTTGCTTCAAGGAGGGCTATTGTTTTGGGGGACTTTAATTTTCCAGACATTGATTGAAATCTTTGTACTAGATACTTTGTATCTTTGTACATGGTAAAGATTCTCTGGAAGTTGTATCCGACGTATTTTTCACCCGGCACATGTTGTTTCCCACGCGTTGTAGTAATTGTCTTGATTTGATTTTCAGTAGTGAAGAAAGTATGGTTAGAAATGTGCTAAGTAGAGGTAAGGTAGGATGTAGTGATCATGACCTCATTAGCTCACTTGATCTGTTTTGTTTCACCAAGGCTTCTTCAGCTAATATACTGATTTAAGATTATTTTAAAATGCTGACTTTGCTGCACTTCAGGATAATTTGTCATTTGATTGGACTTCTTTGCTCTGTGATTTAGATTCTTCTAAAGCATGAGATGTTTTCCGAACTAAAATTTTAAAGGGTGTAAATAGGTTTGTCCCATTAAAGAAAGTCTGTAGACGTAATTGGCCAGTGTGGATGTTTTGGGAGGTTTTGCGGGCTGTTCGTAAAAAGAGGAAGTTGTGGCGTTGTTATAAACACAGGGTGTCCTGCAGAGCTTGCTAGGTATAAGGATCATGAAAAGATTCACAAAGAGTTTGATAAGAGTTATCAAAGTGCCTTTTGAAAAACGTTTGTCCAAAGAGGTTAAGATTAATCCTAAATTATTTTATTATTATGTTCGCTCAAAGCAAAAACCCAAGGAGATTGTTGGTTCCCTCAGGGTAATGATGGTGCTACTAACAATAGTGGTAGGATATGGCTGAGGTTTTGAATGACTACTTTGTGTCTGTTTTTAATAAGGACTCACTTGCTGATAATGTTGTGAATTATGTTAGTGTGCACTCTCCAGTATCCATTAAGGATGTTGATTTTTCAGTTGATGTTGTGTCTAAGAAGTTGAAGGGTTTGAATTCAAATAAAGCACCCGGTCCAGATGGTATACATCCTGCTATCCTAAGTGAGTGTTCTTTTCAAAGTGTTTTGATTTTGGTGTTGTTCCTAGTGATTGGCGAATTGCTAATGTCAATTCTATTCTTAAAAAGATGAACACAGTTTGTCCTCTGACTATACGCCAGTGAGTCTTACTAGTGTTGTGTGCAAGGTCATGGAGTCCATTGTTAGGTATGATGTACTAGATCATGTATTGGTCAATGGTTTGTTGAATTTGTTTCACCATGGGTTCTTACCTAAGAGGTCTTGTGTTTCTAATTTATTGGAACTTCTTGATGATGTTACAAACTAGTTGATTTCGGTCATAATGTGGATTTTATCTATTTAGACTTCCAAAAAAACATTTGATAAGGTTCCTTTAGGACGGCTCATGATGAAAACAAGAGCGCTTGGTTTGGAGGGAAAGTGTGTCAGTTGGATACTTTATTGGTTAGTGGACAGGTCACAAAGAGCTGTTGTTAATGGTGAAGTATCTCCATGGAAGAAGGTTACAAGTGATGTTTCTCAGGGTTCTGTGTTGGGTCCGCTTCTTTTCTTAATCTTCATTTATGATATTAATGTTTCTCTTGACGCCAGGATTTGTGAATATGCTGATAACACTAAGATGTACAGGAATGTTAATGATGCTAGGGATTCTTCACTTTTGCAAACTGATCTGAATAAGTTAGTTTCTTGGTCTGACACGTAGCAGATGTCATTCAATGTTGATAAATGCAACGTAATTCATTTTGATTAGAGCAAATTGGCTTATGATTTCTGCATGAATGGTTTAAATTTTCGTTATGTTGATCAAGAAAAGGATCTAGGTGTTGTCATTACTAGCAATCTGAAGCCTTCTAAACAGTGTGCTTTGGCAGCTGCAAGGGCAAATAGGATGTTTGGTTTGATTAGAAGAATTTTTTGTTTTCTTGGTAGAGAGGTTCTTAATTTGTATAAGCAGTTAGTCAGGCCTCATCTTGAGTATGCTATTGAGACTTGGAGTCCCTTTTATGAGAAAGATAAGTTCATTTTAGAGCAGGTTCAGCGAAGAGCCACTGGACTTATTCCCGAAGTAAGGAATCATTCTTATGAATCTAGGTTGCAAATTCTTGGTTTTACCACACTTGAGTTGAGAAGATTACGTGGCGATATGATTCAGGGTTTTAAATTCCTACCTGGTAGAGATGCTTTGACTTCCTGTTATTTCTAGCAAGTTTCAATTAATACTCATATGACACGTGATAACAGTTTGAGGTTGACCAAAGAGTTCTCATGGATAAATATTTGGCGTTTTAGCTTTTCGCAAAAAATTGTTAATGAATGGAATGGTTTGCCTGAGTGGGTAGTTAGCACCAATTCTGTTCACAATTTAAATGTCAACTTTGATAAGTTCTTTACTAACTCTGGGCGTCTTTGATTTTTATGTTTTGTGTGTGTGTGGTGGTGGTGATGTTAGCTTTGGCTTTTTATGGGGTGACAACCCTTCTTAGCCCGTTATCTTAATATGTTATGTTATTACAAAGCTCATGTCATTATAA
>JAIGNY010001168.1:1015000-1047500 GCA_020152595.1 Chiridota heheva | reverse complement strand
TAATGTGATTCACTCGAAATGATAGTTTGGGTAATTTGCCCCAAGTAAGGGTTAATTTTGTTTTTGTTTATTTTCAAAACGCGTCAAATGACCTATTTCTATCGTTTCCACGAGACGGAGAATGATCGACACTTGCTTAAAGTGTAGGCCATTTCTTGAGTTTGATGCCTCGAAGTGATAGAAGATTAAGTAATTTCCTTGTGATATAAACTATGCATTTCCCATTCCTGGATTTATTTTGTCTTCATTCATTCAACACTGCGAGAAACTAGGGGAAAAAATGCATGGGCAGTGAAATTTAAATTTTGCGGCTGAATTCAAATGCATATAACTTTATAATGTTTAAAGATTTCAGGTCAAGTGAGGTCAGAACTTGCGTTCACAACCGGAAGTGACGTAAAATGTTTGCATCCCGTTCTCATTAAACAATTTTACTGAAACGAGCCTCCCTCTTTAAGTGTTATTGATACATTATAATTATTTTACTATCCAGTCGATGTTCGAACATCAACAATTCGCTGTATATGTAAGCATCAAATCACAATCTTAGATAGAGTAAGCAAACAATCAGAGCGTGAAAATTTACGATTCTTCTTTCGAGAGGTAGTATCTTCAAATTTTTCTGCCAATAAACATTCAATTTTTTTTTTGTTTTTTGTCCTTACAAAATTACCAATTTGCTTACACTTTGTTGTTAATGATTTATAAAATAGTGTGATTGCCGTTTTTACGTTTTGTATAATTATTTCGTGTACAGCTAAATGCGATTAGAAGCTTCATGAAACTATTTGATTCTTGATAGTTGGTAATAGATTCGCTGTTGTTTCGTTTCCACTTACTGTCACCTATCTACTACATATTTCGCTTTAAGTGATGCAAATTAAAGGTGATTCAGAAGTGTGTATTTGAAAGTTACGGGAGTTGCTGTTGCGTTTTATTACTGTGTAATTTGTTTGTCTGATTGCCGTCTGCTTTCAAACTTCTCTACAGCCTTGCTCGGTGACAGTGAGTTGGTGGCTAAAAACAAATACGGCTTACCAATAGAGGACGGGGTTCAAATCACCTGGATATCACTTACATGTCCAGTAAAGAAGCAGATCTAATGGATAGCCAAATACTTCTTTTGTTACCGACTAAATTGATTCCCATAACTTTACATAAAAAACGTTACACTTCGCGTTTTGTGATCGATGTCTTGCCACGTATATAAGCGGCGGAACCGGGACACAAGGGGAACTTGCCCCTTCCCTTTTTCTCACAAGTTTAAAAAGTGCCCTTTTTTTATGGGAAAATGCCCTTTTCAGAAAGAAAAGTGCCCTTGTTAAGTTTTTAGAGCAGGAACATATTCTTTCAAACACTGGGAGAAAAAATTCTTTAATGACTATATTTGATTTTTTCATTCAAGAAAGTAACACAAATAGCCTATCGACTTAAAAAGACTAAAATTGCGAAATTTCACGCACTTCGCGCACATACACTATTCTAAGTTTCAACTAAAGACAAAGTTGGGGCCCAACAGCCATACATAGGCCTATTGGACGTACTTAGGCTAAAAAGGCCTTTTCCTCTGTCTACCTTTGTTTTCCCAGCTTATAATTGGTAAAGACTCTTTAAAACAGGGCCTTTCTAGAGTGTGCGGGCTACCCCAAATTTCGCTAGTGTACATGTTTGAAATAGGCCATGCAGGGCAAAGCTTACTATTTGGGCCCGGGCCATTGTTATGACATAAATAATCTGACGTGCTCTGCCATCTTCTTTGTCAAACTTACAAGGTGCCCCTTTGCAGTGGTGTTGCGAAAATTGAGACACGAAAACAGAGACACAAGACCCGAGACCCATTCGAGAACAGAGACCCAGAATATGAAAACAGAAACCCAGCCATACGAAAACAGATACCCAGAATACAGAATCAGAGACCCAGCTCGAAAACCGAGACCTAGGCATACAAAAACAAAACCCAAAGTTAGGGGCCCAACAGCCATACATGGGCATATTCGACGTGCTTAGGCTAAAACAGAGACCAAGAATACAAAATTAGAGACCTAGGTATACGAAAACAGAGACCCAAAGTGCAAAAATATAGTGACTCTGGTATACAAAAACAGAGACAGAAAGTACGAAAAGAGAGACCCTGGTATGCGAAAACAGAGACCCAAAGTACGAAAACAGAGAATATAGTATAGGAAAACATAGAACTAGAGTACGAAAACAGAGATCCTTGTATACGTAAACATAGACCCTGGTATACGAAAACAGAAACCCAGCTATAGGAAAACAGAGATCCAAAGTACAAAACCAGAGACCCAAGTATGAAAAAACAGAGACACAAAGTACGAAGACAGAGACTCAAGTATATGAAAACAAAGATCCTGGTATGCGAAAACAGTGACCTGAAGTACGAAGACAGAGACCCTAGTATATGAAAACAGAGATCCTGGTATGCGAAAACAGTGACCCAAAGTACGAAAAGAGAGAACCTAGTATACGAAAACAGAGGCCCCAAGTACGAAAAAGAGACCATGGGATACGAAAACAGAGACCCAAAGTATGAAAACAAAGACCAAACTACGATAACAGAGACAATGGTCAGATGGTATACAAAAACAGACTTAAAGTACAAAAACAGAGCATAGTATACGTAAACAGAGACCCTGGTATACGAAAACATAAACCCTGGTATGCGAAAACAGAGGCCGAAAGTACCACATATAACACAAATATCAAGCAAAATTTATCTTGTGGAGCGCTTTTAATTGGGTTCTGCCACTGACTCACTAAAGACTGGGTTTGAATTTTAGGCCATCTTGTCTAACATGTAGGCCTACCGAGTTGCATTTTATCAGCATGAAAATGATGGCCTCCTGAATAATTATCTAAAGACCCTTTATTTTCTTATGTTTTCACATTATTTTAGACAATGAATATAATCTATATTGATATATTTTTCATATAATGTATATACGACCAATACAGTTGGTTATCATGATCGATTATAATAAGTCCATCAGATTTCAAGGCATATGATCTGTAACGTTTCCAATTTTTGAAGATTTTGGTATGATTTCCAGCAGCGCCGCTAAAAATGAATTATTGGGGAGCAATAATCAAATTGTATACTGTAATCTGTACCGCCTATGGCGGTACTGCGCACGCAAACGTGCGTGCGCTATACCGGCGTGGGGTCCACGGGTCCGCTTAAGGGCTCCTGGTGGGGTCTAAGGGCAAAACCCTTTCGGGGAGCAAAGGGCGAGGCGAATCCCCCGGAATCCTGTGTTTTTTGTGATTTTGGTGGCAGGAAATTGCTTAAAATTATGTCAAATACACACCAAAACTAATTCTAGTTGTTTTTTTGTTTTTTTACAAAGCTAGCCCGCAATGTTAATTTCAGACCATTTTGAATTGATGAACTTTTTACCATTGGGAAAATAACTTCCGCCGCCTCTGGCCACGTAGGTATAACTAAATTGCAAAAGATAGCCTTTTGAATTATAGGCCTAATTCTTGTTAAGTTTCATTTCAATATATTGATGATATAATCTTGTTTCATGAATCTACCTTCAATTGACCGACTGATTATGAATTTATCCTGACCTAGCAATTGCATAAAAGTATTTCACAAAGAAAACAATTCTCATTTGAAAAGTTCGTAATCATACTTAAAACAGAAGAAACTGACATGTGACAGTATGAGAACGTCTTCGGACCACAATGATACATAAAGTTTATGATTGATCAGTTTCCACCGACGAGAAATGAAGAAAAGTAATTAATACATATATAATGCCTTAAACTAATGTGAATTTCAAATCCACTGGGAAAAGTTGCTATGCTGTTTACCCGCGTTTATCATCAATTATCCACCTCATTTTGCGGAGTCATTTTTGTACATATTGGTTTTTCTATACAAAAGCTATATGCCGTTGCTTAGAGTCTATTAAACGTATATTTTGTATATGTTAATGAATTCTATGAATTATTTCGTTTGTTACAGTTGTTTACTACATGAATTTAAATGTTACAAAAATGAGGGGATAATAAACCATTATTTGAAATCTCGTGATATCGAATGACACAGACATGCACGATTTACAAGCAAATTGCTTTATTTAACCACTAGAGGCATGTTCTGTGTTTTTTCAGATAGATCTGCTGGTAGAAATAAGTAAATACACCCGTTTGTTTTACCGACAGTGACACTACAAAGAGTTTTAGTTGCTGTATAGAAGAGGACATGTCTTTCTTATCAAACAATGTAAAACCACATCGTTAGCTCGTGTCGTCCAGGAGCGATATTAAATGTTAAAACTTTAAAGATATATGGACAGATAGAGGCAACATTAGCGAAATTATTTTAAAACCCCTTAAAAACATGAAGAAAGTAAATAAATTCATCAAAACTGGTTAAAAATTGACCATTTTACAGCTTTTTGATGATTGTTGTGCAGTTATGCACAATTTTGTGTTTCTCTTGTAATGTAGGAATGGGAAAACAGTCTCTATTCTCTTATGTAAATCCATTGTTTTTCAACCCTCTGCCATTTCTCTTAGAAAAAGTGAAGATAATTATAATGAAGAGAATTTTATCTTTACCACACCCCCTACAAATTTCAAGCTGGAGAAGTCATTTTGAACATTTTCAAGTCTAAAATTAAAAGACGATCGTATATCAAGAAAAACAAAAACATTTGTGGGCATTTCTCCGTTCATACATCACATTTTTTCTATAAAAAATTATCAATCTTTGATTACTCATAACTTGAAAACTACATATGCTATTTTCAACATTCCAAGACCATTACACTTAGAATTGAATAAGTCTTTACAGCAGTGTTATGTACAGCCTCATTTTTTCCAATTACCAATTAATTTCATTGCAATTCATTTAATTTTTTCATTAATTCAATTTTGTTTAGAAATTTTTCCGATGATAATTACAGTTCAATTTCTAATGTTTGGTGCTGTCCCAATATATCTAGGTTTGTATAAGTCATAAGCAACCTACAAAATATTTCAAAGAAATATATAAAGGAATAGCATAACATAAGAAGATGGCGGGCTAAGAAAGGTGCGTAACCCCATGAAAAGCCCAAACTAACACTAGCCCCACCACCACACACAAAAAAACAACAAAACAAAGACGCCCAGAGTTATTAAAGAACTTATCAATGTTGACTTTGAAATTGTGAACAGAATTGGAGCTAACTACCCACTCAGGCAAATCATTCCACTTATTAACAAGTCTTTTCGAAAAGCTAAAACGCCAAATATCTATCCGTGAGAATACTTTGGTCAACTTCAAACTGTTACCACGTGTCACTTGAGGATTAGCTGAAACACGCAAGAAATTACAGAAATTCAAGGCATCACTACCAGATAGGAGTTTAAAAACCTGAATTATATCGCCACATATTCTTCTCAACTTAAGCGTGGGGTCAAAACGTAGAATTATAAGAGATATTCTTTCGGGAATAAGTTTATCTACCTACTGTGGTGTAGCGGTTATCATACCTGTCTACAGACCACGAGGCCCTGGGTTCAAGCCTGGGTTGGGTAGACACGCCAGTGTGCCACAACTGGTCATCAAAGGCCGTGGACATTGACTTGGTTGTCGATATTATGTCTGTCCGTACATCGTACCTGTGTTCTTGTCCGGGTCGTATTAATCGTTACGTGACAGCATTGTTACTGTCATAACCGAATACGCAGGCGACGACTCCGTCATTGTAATTGTGTGTTCACTCGTCGCGTCGTCGGAATAAATCTAGTGGCTCTTCGCTGAGCCTGCTCCAAAATGAACTTATCCTTTTCATAAAAGGGACTCCAAGCCTGACTAAGTCCAAGCCTGACTAACCTCGTTTGGCGTTTGATTACTGCACCTAATAGTAACGAATAGGGACTCCAAGCCTGAATAGCATACTCAAGGTGAGGCCTGACTAACTGCTTAAGAACAACCTCTCTACCGAGAAAACAAAATTTTCTTCTAATCAAACCAACATCCTATTTGCCGTTGCAGCTGCCTTAGATTGTTAGTAATGACAACACCTGTAGATCCCTTTCTTGATCAACACAACCAAGATTTGAACCATTCATGCAGTAATCAAAAGCCAAATTGCTCTGACCAAAATGCCTTACTTTAAAGTCTGCCTTACTTAAATTATTCATTGAAAAGACACCACACAACGCCAAGTTATAATTGCTATGCGAAAGAACCTTCGATCGATAAATAAGAGTTTACTTTTGTGTGGTTCCTATATAATCGAATTTAATCTTGCACCCAATAGTAACGAACAGTCTGCGAGAAACCGTAGTTTTTAAGGATCAGAAAGTATTCCTTACTTATACATCATGTGAAATGTATCTACACAGTAAACGTACATATGACGCGGGGTGCATTATGGGAACATTGCTATCTCCATTGCATTCAATGTCGTTAATTTCAAAATGGGAAATTCTAAAATTAAGGTTATCCCGGAGTGCTGAAAATGACAAATGTTACTAAACCCGAATCGCTTACTTGATATTTGTATCTGTTTTTCCCATTGACTTAAAGAAAGGTATCCTTCCATAACTACTTTCAGAAGTGAACGCCGCCCTGCTGGTAACGTAATTTCCGGTTTTCAATTTGTCCTATTAATCGTGAGAAATCTGTGGCGCTATCCATCTCTTACATCCGTCGTACAGAACTATCATTGTGTTAGCGATAGCATCACAGATTTCACGCAATATATAAAGAAAATTGAAAACCGGAAGTGACGTTCCCAGCACGACTGAATTTATTTATGGACGAAACCTTTCTTTTAAACAGGTATTTGTATACACATGTACGCAATGGCTGAAACTTGCTAGCAAATTCAGTAACAACTGAAAATTGTTATTACTTTTTGCTCAAGTGTTCCTGTAACCCAAATGCTTCAAACTAAGATATATACTTTTATGTTTCATTCAGAGAATTATAAATTTGTACGCTTTTTACCGATGAACAGTTGCTAAACACACTGGGGCCCATTAAAACTTCCATTGCATTACATGTATGTTGCAAGCTACCGTTGCGTGTAATGGTCTTGTTAAGGTCATATTGATTTCGCAGCGCTCTTACACTTACCGGCACCAGATAGCTCACATATTTTACACATCAATTATTCTTCATGACATAAACTCAGAGAATGGTTATTTCTATATCATTTCACAAATATGTATTAGAAGCCATGACAATATGGAACAAAGTAATGAAAGGAGTATTTTATTCTATATCTTTTTGAAGAATTTGAAATTTAAGCTGAAATAACTTTACTTAAAATTATTATTCATGTTATTTCAAAAGATTTTGATTGATTAGCATATCTTCCTAAGTTTTTAGGCTAATCTCTTTTTTGCCAAAAAATACTGAGCTGTTTAATGTTGTTCTTACAGAACAAGGCCAATAGTAAGTAATAAAATGGAGCACTTTACTCAAGATAAACAATTATTTGTATTGTCATTTGTGTTGTATATTCTAAGCTGCTAAGTAGCATAGTTCTTCATCTGTTCTTCTTTTTTCTTTTCTTTTTTCATTTTATTTGGGGGGGAGGAGGGGAGGAGGGGGAGTTTAGGTCAAATTGATGTCTCTAAGATTTTCTCCTTTAGTTGGATTTTCACTCTTCAAAAAAATTCAGTAATATCGTCACCATAAAGAGGTTGAAGCATTAAATTTTCCAAACTCATTCAACTTACTGCCCTACAGTAATTCTACTCCCGAAACAGTATTTTAATGATGTTGATAATGAGTCTGGCAATTAATTGTTAAGATTTTGTGTAAATGTGCATGAGGGATGTGGGTGTTAATGATGGTTTTAAACTCCTTAAAAGGATGTTTCATTTCTTTCTTTTTTAAAGCTACTTCCGTTCTTAAATTCATTTAAAATATTGTAATTTGTGTACACCAACAGCTTTGATAATCTAGATGATATTTAAAATCTTCATATTTCATATTTCGAAGGGGTGTTAATAGGTGTAGAAATATACTAAAAAATCGAGTAAGATTAAACTTATCGTCATACGGATACATACGGTCCGTGAGCAGCTTAGCTTTTTATACCATGTATCTGTGTATAGGTCCTTACAAGTATGACTTTTGTAATCGGACATGTGGCATTTTAGAATGACATTTCACTGGATGCATACATTGAATGATTCCGTGTATTTTAATCATACATTCGATATGTCATTTTGTACCACTATCGCGGGTGCTATTAATTTAATGTTATGGCATTTTAAGTAACCACGTGTCAGGTTATTTAGAAGTCAATATATTCATGGATGGTATGTGGTACATTGTTCATCATATAGTTATTTACTATATCATATTGTGCTATCCTTAATCATAATGAATACATACACAAGTAATCCCCACGCCCAAGATTCAGATGTTACACTGTTTTCGTATACAAGTGCGGATATAAATGATAAGATACAACGCGTTCATTAGTTGCCATTTTCCCGCTCACATTTCCCGAAATCATATTCCTGATAATTCTTTTCTGCATGTGATTTACGCACCCGTAATAACCATCAATTGTACAACACAGACAGAAATATCATTTATCTATGGATTTATCCCCCATTGAGAGCGTCTCTTGAGAATAACACTTCAATTAGATGACGTAATATCCGGGATTGACCAAAAGGGGTGAACCGTGACATACTTTCCAAGGCAATCTGATTGCTACAATTTTCCGGGAGGATACCTTACTGTATATCGATCTGTTACCGCTTCAATTGAAACAAGATTTGTACTTATAAAATTCTAGGAAATTGTTTACTAATTGTTTGCGTGTCTGCTAGCAAGCAGACAAGCATTATTTCACAAGAGAACAAACTACGAGTAGTAAATTTAAAACTCAAGCACATCTTTAAATAAGTCGATATAATTTATACGGAAAAGCAGTAATTCAAATGGAACCTATGTTCGGGTTTATTGTTGCACTGGTATTTTAAGTATATATTTATGTTGCTTTTGATGGACTTTTAGACAGCCGAATAATATTTATCGAGTTTTAAATTGCTTAACAAGCACTTACCCTACAACAGCTGAACAATATACAGTCGCACATGGACTATATAAGGCGTAGGTCACAGTCAGTACTTGATGTGTTTTCGCAGTCATAGCATATTGATTTTAAAGAACATGGTAATAGTTAGCAATGCGTTTTGTTTAGTTCTTTTTATAATATCATGCGTATATTATATATAATGATTGCATATTAGCCGATTGATGGTCAATAGTTTGGAAATCTTGTAATGTTCACGATCATTACTTATGCCATATATAACGTATTGAATACATAAGAGCGGTGATCGTAGACGCGTTAAGTTTTACGTTCAAGCACCCTTACTATAATAGATAAGAACATAGTGATATAAGAGTCATGCTTAATAATATATCGAATAATTATTCTTTCGTTTTTATTTCCTTTACTATCACATATATAACATGTAAATCCTTTACTATCACACATATAATATGTTAATCCTTTACTATTACATATATAACATGTTAATCCTTTACTATCACATATATAACATGTTAATCCTTTACTATCACATATATAACATGTTAATTCTTTACTATCACATATATAACATGTTAATTCTTTACTATCACATGTATAACATGTTAATCCTTTACTATCACATATATAACATGTTAATCCTTTACTATCACATATATAACATGTGAATCCTTTACTGTCACATATATAACATGTTAATCCTTTGCTATCTCATATATTACATGTTAATCATCTACTATCACATATATAACATGTAAATCCTTTACTATCACATATATAACATGTTAATCCTTTACTATCACATATATAACATGTAAATCCTTTACTATCACATATATAACATATTAATCTTTTACTATCACATATATTACATGTTAATCATCTACTATCACATATATAACATGATAATCCTTTACTATCACATATATAACATGTTAATCCTTTACTATCACATATATAACATGTTAATCCTTTACTATCACATATATAACATAGTAATCCTTTACTATCACATATATAACATGTTAATCCTTTACTATCACATATATAACATGTCAATCCTTTACTATTACATATATAACATGTTAATCCTTTACTATCACATATATAACATGCTAATCTTAAAAGAACATTGTAATAGTCTATAGTTGACAGCTTACAATTTCAAACGTTTACTTTTATATTGTGATGGCATATATATACCATATTGGTCTCATGTGACCATATCCAAAGCATATATATACCATATTGGTCTTATGTGACCCTATCCAATAGTTGACACGTTTACGTGTAACGTTTATTTTCCTCATTATGGCATATGTAGAGCCTATAGCACCATATAGTACCATGTTTTCATAAGAGCATATCACATTAGCAAATAGGAAACTGTTTACCTTTTCTAACGTCTGTTTTTTTTTTATTGCTATGGCATATATATCATATTGTCTCATATGTCCGTTGCCAATAGTTGCACGTTTACGTTTAACGTTTATTTCGATTATTACAGCATATATAATATACTGATCATATTAAATTAAGGATATAGTCAATACGTACTTACGAATCGTATAGCAATGCATTTCTATCAGATGTTGATATTTTTGATTATATAAAAGCGGAGTAATTTCTGATGTTGACAGCTTTGCGACTTCTAACTTTTATTTTACTCACTTTGATGGATGTGGTTTATTAATTTCATAAGAACCCAAAATAATATTCAGGAACGTAATAATTTCAACTTAAGGGTGGAATTGAATAGCAGTCATATACCGCAATTGCATTTGGCATACCCGCAATATTGTATGGGAGTATGCTTTCATTTACATTTAAAACTATGCCCTAATTGTTTAATTTTCAGGCTGGATGAACTGTAAACTGTTCATGTATTTGGACTATGTAACATAATAGTTGTATAGTTTTTTAGTGGAAGAGTATATTTTGGATGCAGCACATTTGTTTTATGTGATATCATATCAGTCTGAAACAGTCCCAAGAACTAAAGCAAGAAGGACATGCTTAACATCCTGTTATTTTTTCAGTTTTTGATTTAAGTTATATTATACAATTTGTCTTAGATTATTACCCTTATGAGGTATTTTGTCTTTGCTTAATGTATTGAAATAATGGTAATCTGGTAAAGCTGATAGGTATTCTGTGATAAGATAGTAATCTATACTTGGAGGTACACTGTACGAATAGCTACAAATGATTCAAACCAAAAACATAATTAAGCCGTCTCAATTATAAATATACCATAAAGATCGTCAATTTAATCCCCAAATAGATACATGTTTCGTGCAGTGGTGTGACTTATAATGAACTACAGTTTACTTTTTAATGGGTAACAAAAAGAAAAGCTACTGATAAAGAAAATCTTAAATATAGAAAGCGCAAAATGCTTTCATTACTAACAACACAGTATAATTAAAAAATAATAATACTTCATAATATAAAGAACGATTTAAGTATTGAGGTGAAGTACTTCACCTTACGACGTTTTAGTCTGAATCACTTAAACATCAAGAAAAATTGAATATTCAAATAATTCTACAGCTGGAGACATACACAATATTGTGGACTGGCTGTAGAATAATTGATCCAGTTACCTAAGCGGACAGTCAGATGATAAAGGATTCAGTATTCATAAGCTTTTATTCAGATTACAAGTTATCCAATGTGACAATAAAGGTTATTATGTATCAAAACCGCAGGAGTCCACTATAAATAACTTAACGAACGCGATTTTGTATAATCAAAGTGTAGATAGACTTATACATCAACATAGCTATAGCCTGATATCCTAACTTTAATAAATGGAATTTAATCTTAAAACTTGAAATTTCTATTTCGCAAGTGGAGATTTATGATGAATTAATAATTACCCATTGTTTTTGTTTTTCTTAGACTCATGGTTACATACTGTACAACGACATCAACATTTGCAATGCATTCATACAAGTTATTCTTCGGTCGAGTCCAGTTATTAGACTGTTAGACCAGTGGAGATTATGATACATAAGTTATGTAATCGGTATTGAAATGATTAAAACCGGTATATTTCCATCCTATTGAATCCTCAAAATCGAAGAAATGAAAGTAAGCTGCGTAGAATAAATACTAGGTCATGATAGCGCAAGGGTTCCCACATAGGTGTAGTTAGCAATTGTGCAGTTCAACGAAGTAAAAAAATCGTTAGCAAGCATGCATGGGATAACATGGTGTGTTGGGTGCCTTTATGACATCATTTTATCTACGGGTTAATTAAATACATATTTTGTTTCTATAGTAAGGATCAATAATGAGAGGCATCATGTATTTTGCCTCCACAAACTTCCTTGTGTCTTTCTAAACCTATTTTATTTACTATTTAAGACATGCTGTAGATTACATTCTAACAGTACATTGTACTGTAAAAGAAATTCTAAAGTGCCGAAACATTTTAAAAAGAAAGTCCGCAATGCCGCAATACTTTCAACAGGAAAGTCTACAATGCCAAAATACCTTAAAAAGGAAAGTCTACAATGCCAAAAAACCTTAAAAAGGAAAGTCTACAATGCCAAAACACCTTCAATAGGAAAGTCTACCATGCCGAAACACCTTAAACAGGAAAGTCTATAATGCCGAAACACCTTAAAAACCCTGGAATGTTTATAATGCCGAAACACATTAAAAAGCCTGGAATGTTTATAATGCCAAAACACCTTAAAAAGGAAAGTCTACAATGCCGAAACACCTTTAATAAGAAAGAAGTCTACAATGCCGAAACACCCTAAAAAGCCTGGAAAGTCCACAATGCCGAAACACCTTAAAAAGTCTGGAAAGTCTACAATGCCGAAACACCTTAAAATGGAAAGTCTACAATGCCTGAATGCTGAAATACCTTAAAAAGGAAAGTCTACAATGCCGAAAAACCTTAAAAAGAAAGTCTATAATGCCTAAATACCTTAAAAAGAAAAGTTTACAATGCCCTAATACCTTAAAAAGGAAAGTTTATAATGCCAAAAAACCTTCAATTACTCTTCTGAGAAGAAAAGTTCAGCAGAAATTAGAGTAGAACTTTTGTTTGATTTGTCTGCAATATTTAGGCCTAAAATTTTCATCTTTACCAATGCCACAAGCAAAGAAAATATAAATGATTCAAATGTATCACAAACGTGGCAACATCGATTGGCAACTTAAGAAGTAAACTTAAATAGGAATATAAATGTATCGTACGTGTCTAACATATGTGTTTAGGTATGACGTTTTGCCGTTAATGGTATGTGGGCATGGTTCAACGACTGTTGCTTGAAAGAAAACCGAAATTATCCTGCAATTACATTTGGGATTTCTCGGGTAGGATTGTACTTTCCATTCCACCGCCTTTTATTAAGTAAGTTTATATGTTAATCTATATGCAAAAAGTCTGATATATTTAATGCTACGAAATTACAATTCTCTACAGATTACTTTCAATATTTTCATATGTTTGGCTTACAAGCCATGCTTGTGTAATTAATGAACAATGTGGTATAATGATACACATTTCTCGAGATATCTGTACATAGGGAACTAAATTACAATTGTAACATACAAATGGGATATTACAGTACAAATATCGTCGGCCGTGAGCTCTGTGTGCAGTTAGAAATATATTGTTACATGACCAACATGGCACTTAGTCTGTTGGAATGGATCGTGTGCAATATGCGTAGCTTTTATCAAAAAATGTTTCCTATGCCCATGAGCGCATAAACACTTGTATCAAAATCACATTGAAATGTATTTTACTTATGAAAAGTAAGCAATTAAGGTTTGGCGGATCATCCCAAGGCCAAAAAGCCAAATCAGTTTGAAAAAAACATTCACTTTAAGCTTTGAAAAAAATGTAATGAAGGCAAGAAACTTCCAAATTTTGTCGGTCACATGCGGGTCCCAAAGCTCTCCTGGGAGGGGATAAAATGTAACTTCTACTACATTCAAAATATCACGTAGTCTTTTTATTCTGCACCAAAGCCTTTAAGAAAAGGCTAGAATTAGGCCAAAAAAGATGTCTTACAGCCAAAAAGTCTCCAAAATGCAAACTAAAATATAAATTTATCAAATTCGTTATCCCAAAAGTCAAATAATATTGTATGTGGCCAAACAAGTGTAAAAAGCCACAAAAAATCAAACTTTTCAGAAAAAGCCAAATAACTTTTTTGCAGTCAAACTCTCAAAAATTAACATTTTTCAAATTTCTAAAATGCCAATATATCAACCGTGGTGGACCTTCACCTAAAATTATCGACGTCCCGCAGCAACATGAATTGTCCTTCTCCTGAAAAATGTATTCCATTAATTCATAACTACAAACTTACTGTAGCAAATGATGAGACCATTTATCTTAATTAGAATAACTACTCAACCACACCATACAGCCATAAGGACTTCATCCACTGCTATTTTGATGCTCAATACCAATTTCCACAACAAACCAGGACCAACAGGAGAACAAGTACAGTGGAGCCATTGATAAACGAAATTTATTCTATTTTTTCGTGGTTTTCAGAATAAAGAGAATAAAAATGGCCAGACCGTCAGGTTGGGTCTGACTAATGAAGAATGTTGTAGAACTGTACGTTATAAGTAGTAAGCCATATGAATTGGACGACCTTTTAATTTCTTGAAAACTGCAATCTCAGGGAGACAAACTGTTACCTTTTACTGTTTCTAACCTACTAAAGTTGCAGGGAGTTTTATTTCCTCATGGGAGCGAAGGTGAAACAATAAGCTTGAAGTTTCTCAGCTTAAATTCTAAAGGTTTTTTCTTTCTATGCTGATATATAGGATATATGTTTCACTCTTGAGTTTAATGATAATCATGCACCGAGCCCGTGATACAATTGGTCAAAAAGACGACGCTATAAGCATCATGTCATATAAAACGGAAGGTCGTGCAGCAATCTCGGGTTTATCTACCTACTGTGGTGTAGCGGTTATCATACCCGTCTACAGACCACGATGCCCTGGGTTCAAGCCTGGGTTGGGTAGACACGCCAGTATGCCACAACTGGTTATCAAAGGCCGTGGACATTGACTTGGTTGTCGATGTTATGTCTGTCCGTACGTCGTACCTGTGTTCTCGTCCGGTTCGTATTAAGCGTTTCGTGATAGCATTGTTACTATTATAACCGAATACGCAGGCGACGACCCCGTCATTGTAATTGTGTGATCACTCGTCGTCGTCGCAATCTCGGGAAGATAAACTATTACCTAACAAACGTTAATAGTGTTTCTAACCTACTGTAGTTGCAGTGAGTTAAATTCACTCATGGGAGCGATGAAGGTTGAGCAATACGTTTCTCAGCCTAGGGGTTTTTCTATGTTGATATATATGATACGCTTCACTCCTGAGTTTCAAGATATTCTTGCACTGAACCTGTCACGAGTCGATCAAAATGAGTGTGTCACTATCTTTCCTAGACAATCAGCATTTGTTTATTTAAATCAGGTGTGAGTGGGTGTCACAGGATCTTCAAATACGTTGATGCCCCTGGTCAATGCACCTAAGTTATGAGTTGATATATTTGAGAGGTCAATTAAGGTAGCTAAGAGGGGTGACGTGGTACAACTTATACAAGACGGGGATCAGCCAAGTCAAAATTCCTTATCATAAAGTATTGTGCGGGAGCTTTTTTAAGGGAAATCTCGGATTTGTCTTTTATCTCTGTAAAGTAACTCCGAGTTTTCAAGGGAGACCACATTTTGATAGGGCCGAGATAGGAGGACTTAGAGAGAGGCTAGTTAAGCAGTTTTACATTAGATTTTGCGGACAATGGTCTGGAAGAAGTTTGTGGAAACTGTCGGTTATAGGGGACTAGGAGTCCGATATCTATCTGAGTTACGGGGGGCGTACTGATAACCAGGATGAGACAAAGAGTGTCATCTCGTAAACCTGTAAATTGTGTAATTTTTTTTATAAGATATAAGATAAGACTTATTTTGTAAAATATGTATTTATAACAAAAAAGCATTCAAGAAGTAAGATAATTGTTTACTTTTAAGCGAATACGTGTTAATTTACATAAAAGCAGAAAAATTATAGGAAATTAGTCGGTCAAAGCGGTAGATAGTGAAATTTCTAATCAAATGTCAGAAAGTAATGCTGACGCCATTTGTCAGACTACTATGTGAACATTTTTAAGTATTATAGAAGGAAGGTATCTTCCAAACAGCATACGAGCGAGGAAACAAATGCAATGCATACTTGGATTACAGAAAAACCATACAAACTAGGCATTTTTAAATGTGTGATACTTAGCAGTCTGTCGATAGCAGTCTGTAATTAAAAGAGTAAAAGGAGATACGTGAAACTGCAGGGGGAAAGTAGCCAGGTGTATCTCCCCACCCCGATTGTATTGTGCTTGTATGTATTTACCGTAGTTTGTTGCTTAATGAGGGTAAATGTAAATGGCGTCATACAAAATGGCGCCTTACGATAAGTACGGCTGGGAATAATTTCGTTGTGTACTGATTTTGAGAGTGAGTGATTTATACTGATATTGATAATGTAGTAAGTTATTAATAAATTATGATTATGCGTATGCGTGATTATACGCCATGGATATGCCATACTATACTTGGGTTTATCCATTTATTATTTAACAGGGTGTTTAGTCCGCGCAGAAGCCAGGTTGGTCTGCTTCATGGTCGTTGGTTAGTGGTGATGGATTCCTAGGAGGGAAGAATGGAACGGAACGCTAAGGACCGGGCACTACGGTCTGGTAGCCTCAGCTCATCGAAAGTAATTAGCGTAGCAAAAACCGCGGGAAAACCCCGAAAGGAAGCGATAGACGCGCCGGTACATTGAGAACGCGGAACCAAGGAACTAAGTAGTAAATAAAAAAGAGGAAACAAACACGCACACACATGCATTCTACAGTGGAAGCGTAACCAAGGTTACCACATAGTTTTTCTGTATTGATATTTTTTACTCATTTTTTGTTGTTGCTCATGCTATTGTATCATGTTTCATATATGCGACAGTAATACATTTTGCATGTAAGGCAAAACTTTGACAGTGGGGTGTTATTTTACCTCCAGTTCTGCTGGTGTAAATACTGATTTAAAAATGGTAACTTTAGTTACCATTAATCTAATCATTATCATTTTTATTTCTTGTGGTCACATCTTATTATCCATACCTTTTCAGTTTATTTTTTATTTTAATCATATATAGCCTTCAAACTTTACACATATCAACCCTCTTTATAGATTTAAAAACCAATAGAACATCTAACCCATTGCATTCGGAAATTATTTTGTTGTTTTCTACGGACAGAAAATTGTAAAAAGAATTCACTTTCTTTACTGGTAATTTGTTAACATGAAATTAATGTTTTTACAGGAAGAAACACTGAGAGCCATATTTGAAAATTAACGGAAATTCTTCAGGCATGAAGAGGTATTTCAAATTATCTCATAAAAGGCATATACTGAATATCACCCCCATGAGAGGATATGTTTGTGAAGGTGCACCTGTCACCCTTAAGCCTCTACATGACGTTTACAAGCATAATAACTCAAACATGAGATGTATATCGACGAGTTGACGACATTTTCCTTCACGTTAATGCGCAATATTTTTTCGAACTTCCTAAATGCACTCGTGAATTTGTATTCTCTTTAGCTGTAAAATCTGCAAATTTTAGCTATGTGAATAACATATTTCCCAGAGATTTATCACATAAAAAATGACTATGAAAAGTGTTTTCATTTTAATATAAATCCACACCATTATGTCCAAGTTGTGTAAGGTAAAGAAATGATCACACTAATTGGAACAGGCTTGTATACACTCTTGCTCTGTATTTAACGAGTAAAAAATGAAATTTATCGAATTTTACAAAGAAATGTTAAAGTTTATTAAAGCTATACTTTTATAACTATGTGATAAGTATATCTGATACGATAACCATATCTGATATGATGACTTTACTTTGATTAGATTATGATAATTATACATTACATGTGTATATAATTTTGACGTTCGTAATAAAACTGACTATATAAATTTATATCACATTGAATGCTGTTTAAGAAACTAGCAGAAGTACCAGACAGACTAACATAGCATCTCTATCCGACCAGTGAGTGAACACCGATAGTTAAAGGCTATCACAGGCTGACAGGTTCTATACAGTGTACTGCTTTCAACTTTCTTATTAGATGACATGAATGATTTTTCCAAAAGTCGTATACACACCCATATACTTCAGTCTAGTACGATCCATCGATTGGGAATCTCAGTTCTCCGAAGTTGTTTCTTGAGTCACTGATTTGTGACTTGTTTTTAATCGAAGATTTGAAATTTTCGATATCATTTGCCAAAAAGTAACTTGACTTGAAAGAAATATGACTTAGTTACAACTCTGGAGTTCTCCCGTATCAAAGCATTCGCACTTAGGGTTATTTCAATTACGAAGCTACTTGCTAGTCTCGTGTGTGGTTGCATTCTAACTTTATTATTCCAAAATTATTCGTTCTATAAAAAAAGATTTCACTGCCATTCATGATAATACAAGATGATCATTTTTGAAAAACAATTGTAAATTCTCTTTCAGAACCATTCCTAAAAAAGTATAATGCAATGAAAGGTCGAAACTTTTCTCAGTATTTTTGAAAAAGTAAAACTTTAATTCATATGCAATGATTTTATTTTTAAACGAAACATTTGAAACCTGTAGAGTGGATAACTTCCCTAAGCTAACAATGTATTCGAGGGTAAAATAAAAGTATGTAAACTTTTGTAATGATGCATTGTGGGAGACTTCCGTGATGGGTCTCCTAATCGAGAAATCAAAATTACTCTGCTCACCGGTGGTAAAAACCGGACTGTATAAGGGAAGATGGGCAATATCTCATAAGTGACTTCTGCACAAATTGTTAACTTTAAGTCATTTGATTCAGCTAGGCACGATTTGTGCATCTCTTTTCTGGCATTTTAGACATTCCGGGATGTACCCTCCATCGACGGTTTTGTTTCCTGACGCCGGCTTTGATTGCTTTTTACATTAACTGGCGGCCTCCAGTATTTATGTCGAAAAGTATTTTGTAGGTATATGATGAATAAGTAGGCTTCAAGGTCTAGAGTTATCGTACCCAAATCACACAGTTTTCCAAAACTAACGTTATCGATGAGGCGCGCCAAAATTATTTTTTAAAGGTCTTGAAATTTTGAATAATTTCTTACAAATAAAAAATTAAAATAAAATGTATCATCATGTATGATGTACTGCGTATTAAAGGCACGTAGAGAACCTTACCATAGCTCTGCAGATACCACCGGCAGGACCGAACATGATACATCCCGTCAGCCCGTAAAATCAACAGCGCGTACTACCGCGCGTCCAATTCAGCGTACGTAGGTCCCTAACATAGAATAACTTGATGACTGTACAAATATGAATCCTATTCTAAATTCACATACCGCAATGTGTTACTTTTTGCTCCATGAAAGTGTAGTTTAAATCCCAAATAATCCATTCTATTTGAAAAATAAAGTAATACCCAGACATGAGCATTTAAATTAATGAACGTTGCCTCTCATTGTGTGTTCGCACAGTCGTAGTAATACAATCATGCCACGATAAAAGGTCAATCAACTGGTTGTTTTTGTGGTTGTATGTGTACAATATTCTCCATTTTCATGACAGTGGGTTTAAATACTATATTCTCTACCAATTAGCAATTACTTTTATGTGATTTATGCATTCCAATATCACTTCTTGTGAAAAAGAATGCTATCTTTTGACAGCGCTACATTTTTTCAGTGCATTGTTCTACTTGTTAATAAGTGATCAGAAAGAGTTTTGTAATTACAGAGAGCATTGATATAGTTATTCTCGGTAAAGAGAATTCATGTGAAAATTGGTTACAAAATAATATTAGAGTTTCCAAACGTTTCTTCTTGCAAGATCTTCTTATTGGTATTTTATCCCCTTAAAATGGAAATGTTGCTTTTAAATCGTAATCAGTTTATAGTAACAAATTTAAAATATAATCTTATATGGTTAATCCAGCTGATTAACAATAGAACGGGGGTAAATGCTAACTTTGATGCACTCGAGCTAGCCCTCGTGCATCGCTTGCATTTACCCCAGTTCTAGTGTTAATCCCCTGGATTAACCATTGAAAATTATAGCCTTTAATATAACTTGAGAAGAAAAATTACACATTAGTTGTAAGATACAATTATAATATTTTTGAAATTTTAGAATTAATTTTTAGTACCAGTTAATATTTTCCAGTTATACATAAAAAATTAAATAGTTCTGATAATATTTATATTTCAAGATACCCATTTTCTGCCAAATTTTGCCTACATAATTTTCCTATAATAAAATTCGGACTGGTAGATTTCAAAAAGGGTCTTGATAATTTGTGAGAAAAATTATAACGACTGATTAAGGACAAATCTCATAATCATCAAAATTTCATTATAAATCATACACCATTAACAATCTGTGTTAGGCTTGCATTGCATAATGGGAAATAACCCTTAACGGCGTCCTCCAAAGCTTTGAGAAAAAAGATCGATCGATTGTTATACTGAATCCTCGATCAAGGGTATCTCCTGGACTGATAGATGCAAAAGAGCATGACACCTTGAAAATAAAATTTTCTCTACGATATTAAAAATGCAATAGAGAAATGATATATTTTACATTCAACACTTTCTATAAAATATACAAGTGAAAATCTTAAACAGACCACATGAAGAACCAGCAATAAACCTTGCGTGACGGACAACCATTATTACAGGAATAGCAACAATATCAGTGCAGAAATGATAATGTTGGACGTGCAAACGGTTGCTAATGACAAAAACAATTCATGCGTGATGAAAAATTGGCGCCAAACAAGTGAATCAATATTGCTGTATGCTCTCAATGTTTGAGCATTTGTTATAAATCTAAATGTGAATATCTGACAAGGTGAATTTTATTGAAGAGAACAAAAAAGTATATCGCTCCATTTCACATTAAGAACTAAAGTGCTAAAAGAATGGTTCATTTTATCAGCTATCACACTAAACCTTGAAAAGAAAATATGATCGTCCGCATCAATCGACTTTTGGAGCACTAAGACGCTTGAATGCTTATTTCATGGACATAATTGCTTGATTCTGATAAGTGTGTGTCAGAGATGTTATATGAATGAGCATGTACTGGTTGCAACTTTCCAAAAGAAGGGAAATGATGCACAACGGAAAACAAATTACTTTTGAGGAGAGAACGGCGGTAGTTAATGTTAACAGTTATCATCATACAATCACAATTACCCGATTTCTTAACGAGTTAAAATCAAGTACAATATTTCCTATCCTTTGTTGTGTATAGTACAACGTTTCAGGGAATCAATATGTATAAAGTAGATATGCTATGAAATGTCTGCTGTAGGATTTAAGAACTTCCGTCACAATATAAAATGTACGTAAAGATAAGAATTAAGACGGTTTCCGAAGGTCCATAAACTGTTAAATGTTGATTTGACCTTCAAACTAATATCTAAATAAAACATTCGAGGACATCAGCTTGGCTACAGACATAGTGAACTGCCAATACCAAATAAGGTTGCAGTTTATCTGGAAAATAATTATTTCCTCTAAAAAAAGCTTGTGTGTTTTGCATATATTGATCTAAGGATCCTGTGTCATTCGTGTACTGAAGATGTTATTTAAAGAGCTATGATGCCTACCTATTACAACTTTTACAATCATAAGTTCAAGCCCTTGAATGTATGCACAATAAAAAAACACAGGTTGTTATTTCCAATTCGAATTGATAAGCAGCCGTTCAACAAACTTTGACAGTACGATACCTCTTCACGGTACAATAATAAAAATTTCGGTAAACACTTTTCCCTACTGTATTTCTTAATAGTGTTCTCTATCAAACATAATGGGTTTTGCAGACCACTTTGGGAGATTTATTACTTTTCCAAGCATTTATAAGTTGCCATCGTTAGATTAACCTTGTGTTTGATATAGTCAGCAAGCACAGTTTTTCAGCTTCACTTTCGTATATTAATTATTCACAATTAATTGGAAAGGTGAGCATCAATTGTAATTGTCACCTTTGTTATTGCTTGAAACCGGAAAAATATCAATATTGGATTTCTAAAAATTGAGGTTGTAGTATCATTATCTGAAACTTCATTGATATCAGTCTAGCGGAAGATTGTTTGGTGGTTCATCGCCCCTCTCTTCCTCCAGAGATCGTCTTCTCTCAACTTCGTATCATAGTTACACCATTTTTTGAGGGGGAGGGTTCCGATATAAAATACAACACAGTATCGCTCATTAGTCTTATTATTTTTTCTTCTTTCCCGACCAAAACCTTCAGAAAGACATTGATGCTCATGCCTTACATTCATTTATTCAAACCCACCATTCATTTTCGGTTTAAGAAATGGCTGTGAATGATTATACAGTAGCTAGTTAGCTGGTCTGTTAGAAGTTTGGAAACTTAAGATCATATCATCGGGAATAAAGCAAGGTATGTTTTATATTACAATGGAATTCATGAATCAAGACGAACTACCGTGGTAACTTATACCTAGTATATATATATATATATATATATATATATATATATATATATATATATATATATATATATATATATATATATATATATATATATATATATATATATATATATATATATATATATATATATATATATATATATATATATATATATATATATATATATATATATATATATATATATATATATATATATATATATATATATATATATATATATATATATATATATATATATATATATATATATATATATATATATATATATATATATATATATATATATATATATATATATATATATATATATATATATATATATATATATATATATATATGTATATATATATATGCATATATATATATATATATATATATATATATATATATATATATATATATATATATATATATATATATATATATATATATGCATATATTTATATATATATATATATATATATATATATATATATATATATATATATATATATATATATATATATATATATATATATATATATATATATAGAAAGCAGTTGTTACAATAAGTATCAATTTCTCTCTCGTTTATAAATCAATATATTGTGATAATAGTCACATTTCGATTACACACACACACACACATATAAAATATATATATATATATATATATATATATATATAAATATATATATAATTATATATATATATATATATTTATATGTATATATATATATATATATATATATATATATATATATATATATATATATATATATATATATATATATATAATATATATATATATATATATATATATATATATATATATATATATATATATATATATATATATATATATATATATATATATATATATATATATATCATTATATATGTCATTCATTTTTCTCTGGCTTTCAGCAAAAGCAATTTTTTAGATGGAAAGAAAAAAAGATGCAATGATGCATTAAGTTATGGAGTATACGAAAGGGGAAAATAAGGCAGTTCTTAATAGCAAAGCTAGTATATTGTAGGGCAATGCTATGTAGTAAATAATGGATCCAGGGACAGGTAAAGGAAAAATGTGAATGGCAAGAATAAATTGGTGAAAATAAACGAAAGAGCACAGAGAATGATAACGTATGGATGGATCGGACTTGAAGCTGGATGGTAGGACAGCTTAAGGCATGGGTGTGTAGATGGTTGAATGGGTGGAAGGATGACTGGAAGAAAGAAGGGTACGATACATACGTGGGTAGGTAGTGAAACCAATACATGAAGGGTGAGAAAAAAGGAATGGATTGTTGGAGGATTGATAGACGAAGAAAAGCTTTACTAAAGAAAACATACTGATTGGATGACAGCGGTATCCATGGTTAGATAGATGGATAAAAAGGTGGTTGGGTGTCTAAAATGCGGATGAAAGGGGGATTAAAAGTATGTTGATCATGCGCTGTTTGTGAAGTGTGAACGAATCGAATATAAACGGATGATTCCTTCTCGTGTAAAATTGGAATATAACTGGAAAGGATTAACAACATTCCAATAGCGAATAGAAAGAATGTCAAGATTTTAAACTATCGTTTCTTAATACTATACTTAAGTGTTCAAATATCTACGCAAACCACGCAATAACTTTGCCTTTTCTTTGCTATTATGCAGGCGGATTTATAAAGCTGCCGCATTTACAAATATGGGTTGATAGAAGCTTCTCAACAGACTACAATAAACGTTTTACGATAAGATGCATGTGTTCGTTAATTTCTATTTATCAAACAGTTTGTAAAAGGCTTCCAACATTATTTTCAATACGGTAAACATACTATGCAGACAAAATTTAAAATGATGTCCAAAAGTAAACACATATCAAATTCAGGTAAAAATTCTTAAATTCGCCTACCGTAATAATCCATCGCTGGTTATGCGTGTTTACGATGTCATCAAGGTAAATGTGTAGCAAATTATTGCTGAAATTCCAAAACCGCCTTGTTTAGTGAAAGTGAGTCTTCCGAAAGGATATCAGAAACAAAGTTAGTTTAGGAAATACCTTGTCACTAGAAATCATCACGAAGTTAAACAAGGCTGATTATGTTGGATTAGTCCATTTTTTTGAATGGGAAGTTAGATAGTTGTACTGCTCTATTAAATTTACTTGTTATGTTTGTATTTTTATTGATTATGATCGTGTTATATTCCAAAATATTCATGAGTTCACGCTTGCATGGTGGTGTAAAGACATTATTAATTTGTTGTGGAATTGAAATTATTAGCAGCGGTGTAAAAAGAAGATCACGATTATCAATAGTGTGAAACCTGCAAAGGATTCAAAATTCGCAGACACGCTTGAAGATAAAATGACATATAATGTTGTGAAAGAATGACATGTTTATATATACCAATGCAGCATATGATTCAAAATATCAAATTTCATTTGGAATCTGCAACATCACAAATAATGCGGCAGCTTGAAACTTATTCTGATCAAATGGAAAAAACAGATATATTTCTAGCATTGATTGACAGTTTATGTAGTTTTATGTCTATCTTTTTCAAGGTCAAAAACAAAAAGGTTTTATGTAATACATATCAAGATGGCTTGGTGCATGTCTTAACTAAATTCACTATGTTGTTTATTTTCGAATTTTCTTCATATATATCTTTCTGAGAATAGTTTCTTCTTTTGTTTAAAAGTTAATCTAATTCACTATTTTATGTGAAATTTCATTTGCTTTCTTTCTGTATAAGGATCGATAAAGAAACTTGTACATTGAATTGAAATTCCCGGTGATGTGACTAGGGCAAATTTTGAAGCCGTTTTTCAGTTTGTACATTTTTTTTTTTTGCTCTTCATTTTCTCGATACATGCTTAGCGATATCTGACTAATGCACATAGTACTCTTGAATTTGTTTTGTATAAAGGTATAAGAGAATTTACTTTAAAAAATAATACCCATGGTAAATTTGTTTAGTACTTGATGCTGGTATCTACTTGAATTCACAAATTGCAGACCATCACAAAATCACATCACATCTTCAAATATCTCTGAACTTTAATCTTCCAAGACGCCAATAGAATGAAACAAAATTCCTTTTGTATCTAATAAACGTACACCTAAGCCTACTTATAGTTAATCAACCGTAAAATGGCAAAAATTGCAAATTTGCTTGTTGAAGGAAGATAATAGGAATATAAAAAAAAACAGTTGAAAAGTGCATTTAATTGTCAATTAAGATGCTTCGTTGATGTATATAATTTCACACGTGACGTGTGCACGGATTTGATATTTTGATTGCACGATATCATACTCACTTTACTTATAGGTGAACCCATACATTAATTAATCCCACCTCAACCAATGAATTACAATGTTGAATTATAAACAAGGAAATTTAAAGGTGCACGGGATTAGCTTAGTGAACTGACGTGTGTATCTTGTAATATATATATATATATATATATATATATATATATATATATATATATATATATATATATATATATATATATATATATATATATATATATATATATATATATATATATATATATATATATATATATATATATATATATATATATATATATATATATATATATATATATATATATATATATATATATATATATATATATATATATATATATATATATATATATATATATATATATATATATATATATATATATATATATATATATATATATATATATATATATATATATATATATATATATATATATATATATATATATATATATATATATATCTATCTAAAAGATAAGTTCCATTTGGCCATTACAAACAAAACAAAATAGGAAAAATGACAATGTCTCTAGCCAACAGATTATTTTAAAAACCAAATATTTCAAAAACTCCTGTTTCCTTCTCCAGTGGTATGAAGTTAAAAAGTCAAGTTAAAAGTCATTTTAACTTCATACCACTGAAGAAGGAAACAGGAGTTTTATTTGGTTTTAAAATAATCTGTTGGTTTTCAAAATAATATGTTATATATATATATATTGTCATTTATTTATTTTTGTTTATATATATATATATATATATATATATATATATATATATATATATATATATATATATATATATATATATATATATATATATATATATATATATATATATATATATATATATATATATATATATATATATATATATATATGATCAACGATGAAGAAAGTATCCGCCATCTTGTTCTAAGATGTTGCAATTTTGTGTGAAAACGCATAGGATCTCCACCATAAAAGTGAAGTGTAGTGTCACAAAATTTGGGACATGATTTACGATATGTTATACAAATAAAAAACAAAAAGAGAAGTGGGTAAAACAAATCAAGTGACTAAATCGTCAAATCAGTTTCGTGCTTATATGAAAATTATCACAATTCTAGTGAAAGACAAAATTTCAGAGTTGAGATTTTTCCTCTAATCTCCAGTATACATTTTTACGCTTTTTCCCGAATGCAAGAAACTACTATCTGATTGAGGGATATCTACGTGAGTCGCAAGAATGATCTTCATTACTCATCCGACAGTAAACCATGTTCTTTAAAAAAAACATGTTTTGAAAATACATTGTCAAATTTCAGGCATCACTACCAAAGAAGATACAATCCAAAAATCTGTTTTTATACTTACAAGACATTGCAAATAATTAAATGCTTTTGCTAGTATGTTACAAACGTTTTAATATTTCCCATAACTTACCGTCGTTTACATATTTGTGGTAAAATGATTATCACATACAAAACAGACAGCAATGATTTCCCTTTACATTTGTCAACCGAAAAGTGGATATTTCATCTCCAAAGCTTTAAGAATACTTCCTTTCATTTTTGCTAAAGCATTGCTACATTTTTGATAATAAGATACTTGGAAACGGGAACCAGACTTGAAAGTCCTCTAGTCATGGCCAAGAGGCCCTTGACATTTTTTTTTTATGTTTGTGATATATTTGATGAACTTGAACAAACTGAGAAAATTTAAGATACGGGTTGCTGCCAATTTGTTGTTTTCTAAAGGGCTTTTAAAGGAGTTCATATTTTGCTTCGGGTTTTTAAAGGACAAGGAGTGTGTAAAGATAGTATTTCTAAAGAATGTTCTAATAATGTAAATCAGATTAAAGAAACGCGTCGTCACTTCAGAATATAATGTAAAGCTTTTTAAAGACTGTGAGATTAAACATAATGTAACCTTACTTTTGTATTTATTTAGCGCCAAACTGATATCACACTGCAGTAAAGACGCGGGAAATACATTTACAATTCACATATTGTAAGCATATGGTGAATGATGAATTCAAATGTATGAAAATGATATGCAGTGCTTTGTAAAATACTTTGCACGTCTCAGTTGAGACTTATGCTTCTTGAACTGAAACTCCTGTGTATAGTTTCCAAAGAACGAAGTGCTCGCATTTAAAATTAGCAACCATTTATGACAATGAAACAGGCTGTAGTACTTAATGTTGCCACGTGCATGCATGTGTTTCATGAACATCAACTTTTGAGACTGCACAAGTGCAAGTAGCAAATATGTTGAGGAGTGTTCTTCTGTTTACAACTTTAACAATGATTATTGCATATAGTCCAAATCAAGTAAGATGTTCAAAACGATATGCCAAAATACCACTGATATGAATACGATACACAGTTATGCCACATGTAAATATGATATTTAAGCATATGACTTACGACATCATTTTTAACCTAAGATCTCTAATGATGATTCAATAGTGCCATCATATCCATACATTGAACTTAAGCACATACCCACCGCGACAATCGAAAAGTAAGAATATTAAAAAAATATCTTTCATACAGCACCTTCTTCCTCTCATAACAATGACATATACACTCGAATACAACGCAAACAATTGTCATATTGGCACAACCACCTGCCGAGCGTGAGAAGAGACTTAGAGAGCGTTGCCATACTTGTCACTACATAATTGCAATGTACTGACCTAAATATGAAATGCATTTACCTGCTTGACAGTTAAAGGTCTGTATCAATTCATTATCCAATTAATTTACCCTGTAATAAATACATAAATAACTGAAATATAATACAAAGCGTCATTAGTTCGGAGGTATGGTTGATCTAAGTTATCTGTTATTCGACTTAAGCAATTTATCGTATCTCCTAATTGTGGTCACGTTTGTACGAAGCTTTAAAGGGGACATGGTGAAGAATAATTTTGTACGTGATATTATTACGTACGTACGCGATAATAATAAGTACGTACGTAATAATATCACGTACGTATGTGATAATATTACGTACGTACGTAGTAATATTACGTACGCACGTAATGAGGTATTACGTACGTACGTGATGATAATACGTACGTACATAATAATTATCACCAATCACCATAATATGCGGCCCGCCATTTATAATAGAGTACGATAATCACAAGACAGCAATCGCTCTAAAAAGGTTTGCGTTGTTTTTTATACAAAATGTACATTGGAATCTCATAATTTTATAATATTTTCCATAAATTTAGGTAAAGGTATACTTTAAAACCCTGATGGAGGTAAGAAATAATCAAACATAAATAAGCCTAATGCCATCGTAACCATAAATGGTTTTGGGAACGTATTTCACGGCGGTATTTTATCCAGATCCAAATCGAAGCTGAGATGAAAAATTCGTAATGAATGAGCTTGAATACACTTAACAAACTACTGTTTTTGTTGTGTATGATGAATATCCATACCGGGGGAGCCACTTTCCCCTACTTAAATTTTTTCAGATGACAAAATTGACGTTTTGAAAGTGAAAAGTACGAGGCTCCAGAGAAAACATGGTAAAATTTTTTTATTACGTACGTACGTAATAATAATACGTACGTACGTAATGATAATAACACGTACGTGGTAGTAATACGTATGTATGTAATAATAATACGTACGAACGTTATAATACCGCGTACGTACGTGATAATAATACGTACGTACGTAATAAGGCGTACGTACGTGATAATAATACGTGTGTACGTAATAACATCACATACGTACGTAATAATAATACGCACGTACGTAGAAATAATAAGACGTATGTACGTGATAATAATACGTACGCACGTAATAATAACACGTATGTAAGTGATAATAATACGTACGCACGTAATAATATGTACGAACCTTATAATATTACGTACATACGTGATAATAATACGTACGTAATAATATCACGTACGTACGTCATAATAATACGTACGTAATGATATCACGTACGTACGTGATAATAACACCTACGTATGCAATATCACTAACCTTGTTAGTGCTTTCCATTCAATGTTTTTCCATGACATTCGAAAACAATTATTATGATAATATCCGACAGTAGTTTCCGAGATGATACATTTAAATTGGTTTTAGGTGGTTTTACCTTTACGTGATATATCTAACTTAAACACATTTTTTTATATGAAAATCAACTCGTAAAGAACAATTTGTGACTTATTTGGCGCAAATTGTGTCGTTTCTATATACAAGACACATACAAAATGCATTTTTTAAACCAGTAGGGTAAGAATGTGTTAAATTCCCTGCAGAAAATAAGTGCCGAATTTCTGAACTTATTGTGAGTTTTTTTTACATTTTGTATGCATAAGACTTAAGTATGGGTTTGGGAATCAGGGAAGGGGTGTGGATTCTCTCTGGATAAATATCAAAGACCTTGATATTTTCACAGACCTTGTAAACCATAACCTTTAATTGAAATAAAGAAAAATATCAATATCTGGCTTCTAGTCTGTATTGCAATCAAAGATATGTAAAGACAATCAGTGTTGTTCTGAGGCCTTTCTGTTTACTAAGTTTGGACACCGATATCTGGATGTTTTGTTTACGATCACCTATTTGCCATGAGAAACATTACTCAAAACATTTTGAAAGTTATTGCTTTACGTCATATTATTTATATTACTAAATAACTACAAGTATGTTTTGTGAATCCTGTTTAATAAAAGAATTAAATGGGAATGCTGTTAAATACAAATTTTAGATGGGAATCCTGTATAATACAAATTTTAGATTGGAATCCTGTTTAATACAAATTTTAGATAAGAATCCTGTATAATACAAGTTTTAGATGGGAATCCTGTTTAGTACAATTTTAAATTGAAATCCTGTTTAATACAAATTGTAGATAGAAATCCTGTTTAATACAAATTTCAAATGGGAATCCTGTTTAGTACAAATTTTAAATAGGAATCCTGTTTAATACAAATTTTAAATAGGAATCCTGTTTAATACAAATTTTAGATGGGAATCCTGTTTAATACAAATCTTAAATGGGAATCCTGTTTAATACAAATCTTAAATGGTAATCCTGTTTAGTACTAATCATAGATGGGAATCCTGTTTTTACACATTTTTGATGGGATTCCTAAATAGAGAAAAACTGTTGATTATGGAACAGTTTATGGTATAACGTGATTTTTGTTTTATAAAAAAGGTAACAATTCTGTTCAAATGCAAATTCAGTTGGCAATTTAACTTTCAGTATTATTAATCATTCTACCATTCGCAGTGTATGGGAAGGCAAGGAAGATTTCACTCTACTCGCTCGGCACTTGGTGCTATTTTCTCTTGAAAAAGTGTATGGCATTTTATCAGATTTAGAAAAAGTTCAATTACAAGAATAGTACTTTTGAGTTGAAAGCATGAAAGTGGGAACATATACAAGTCAGACGTTTAGTTCTTGCCCTTTTCAGCGCTTTCGCACAGTGGAGTGAATATGCAACCTGATTAGCTAGTGACAAGTTGTAGTTACCACGAGCAAAACCTCACACCTTATACAGGTTTTGGTTTTTAGGATCAAAAGTCCACAATCACACCTCAATGTGGGTTAAATAAATGCATTGCATATATCGTTATTTGGAATCACCACATATATCTGAGAAAAATAAGAAGTTACCTCTGCGTTAACCAATTACGTTAGGTATTGAAAAACATGTGAAAAGGTTTTGTTTTCTTCTCCTCTTCGAGAAATATAATGAAGTACCAAAATCACCCAACTCTAAAAGGTTTCGCTGTTTATTATTTCCGGTGGTTTGAAACAGCATAGTAAGCAGGAGTCTTTTAAAAGGCTTAGTCCAAATGTGAAGAAGAAGAGTTATCAAAATATATGACAGCACATTACATTACTGTCGTAGTGGTATATACCAGATGGCTTTCATAGAAAAAAAGAATTAATACAAGCTAGTACTATACTTTGGTTCAGTGAAGCATGTAGCCAATATTAATATTTCAGAATTCCAATAGCTTTTGCGGAATTGGGTTTTAAAATTTCTAAGTTTTGAAGTATACTTCAGTATCAAAACAAGTGATGCCAAAACAAATGACCACTTGTTTATTGCAAAATTATAAGTGGGAATGTCACGACTAGTCTACACGGAAAAATTTCAATGACACAAATGTTTTTGAAACGTGTGACCAGTGAAGGGTTTGACTTTGACAGGAAAATGACTAATTGCTGGAGATACGAACGAACGCCCATTTTCAAATGTTTGGAAGCTGAATTATATTAGGGAGTTGTTTAAAATAGAATTAAAATATTTATTTCGTATCTTAAAGTATTGTTCATTGTATGTATCTCTCCAATACTCTTTTCCCTTCTTATAATGCTTATAATTGTTATTCTCACTGACGCCCAAACTTAAAAAATATTAAATTATTTCTATTTAGATCAATTGTTCCTTGAATAAGAAAGAAGTAAGGATAAAATCGTATCTTAGTCTTTGCGAAGGAACACTAAAATTTATGAGTTTTACAACATTTTTACAGAGCTTTGTTTTTATTAACTCTATTGAAGCAGAAGCAATCCATGGTGTTACTAATGACAACTCAGTATATTTAAACA
>JAIGNY010001168.1:997500-1005000 GCA_020152595.1 Chiridota heheva | reverse complement strand
TATATATCCGTGAGGAGAATACGATCAAGAATACCATGACCTACAGGTAGCACAGAACTAATAAGGTATTACTCCGCCATCCAAAAATGAGAACCCTCATGAGAAAAAACTAATAATTTTTTTTCTCGAGAAGTCTTATGTCATGGGACAGAAAATTGAGAAGTTGAAAATTTCAGAAATGGTAGAGAAAGAATAAGTCTTGACTATTCCTACCCAAACTTGACAAAATTTGTTTCAGTAAAAGTTTCATGGGAAACTATTTTACCATGGACCCATACTCAAATTTGAGTGATTTGGTGAGGGTGTATAACACTTCTTCACTTCATCCAAAAGAAAAGGGCCAAACCTCTAATGACCCACTATTAAAAGTCCCTCATCCGAGAGATATTAGATGGCACATTTTGGAAAAGATCACAAAAGTTCCCAAATCTATTACATTTGATACAAAAAGGACCCTGAACTTGCTCTTTCATCATGGGCTTTATGGGGCAAATAATTAGTTCCGTGTTACCTACTTTAAACATAGATGCAAATTGTTAATAAATTACAAGAATATAATGATTTAAAGGTAATGAGAAAATTATAGGGTTACTACTGATGCGTCTGCAGGCTCGTTCAGGTCTTTTTCAACCTTCTAATGTTTTGTTCCTAAGAGGTTTTGTTTGTATACCAGTATTGCCTGTTTTTTCTGTATGTTGCGTTTTCTATTTCGTATTCTTAAATGTCCTTTCTAACAACAGCACATCTTATAAATCAATACAGTGTGCCTTATTGCTTGAAAAAATTAACAACCCATTATTAAAACTTATCTCGTTACAGTGCTTACAACTTTCTTCAGCAAACAAAACCACGTGACTTTTGTTTATTCTCTAACAGTCCATGTAGTCTCGATGACGAGAAAGACTAAGATAATCACCTTTTTAATTGAGTCCTATCTGCTAAGTATTACATTGCACATCATTTTTGCTGTCAATTCGATAATCAGCATAGATATAAGAAGATTTGATTAAGACATTTATTTGTACAGCTGTATATTTTGCTGACGTTTGAATCCATTAGCAAACTAGTTGTGTGATTAACAGTAAAAACGGTAATGTGGACTATTAAGATAAACATGTGAAACCTATAATAAGGAAGTTTATATCATTAGGAAGTCCCAGAATGATGGACGATATTGAAAATTAAAAATTGTAAAAAAAAAACATCATTTAATGTCTGCCACCAGTGATCGCTAATGAGAACAGATTGTGACAAAATATATTCATATGTGCTGAAATATGAGCGTGACGTAACGTCTTAACAATATGTCCTCTTTAACTGATTGGTAGTAATACCTTTTTGTATAACATTATGGCTGTTTTCTTTAAAATGTCGAAGATACATAGTTGGCGCTAGATTCGAGTCTTAATCATTCGAATCTTAGGTAAATTCGGAAAATATATTTATTTCTCTATCTGCACTTGAATCGTATACTCATCTATGCTAAATCAAGTCTAACAATATCCACATATTTAGATAATCAGTTCATGTCACTTTTCTAAAAACCTTCATAAAGTCTAAATCTTTAAACGCAAAGTCGTCACGTGAGAAAAGGTTTTAGATGGACTAATCAAACACTTATCATTATTGTCATACCTTTCTAAGCGCTATCAAACCTTAAAAACTGCTCTAATTGATTGGTTTTGTTTTGAAGGTCAGAAATGCATTTTTTCGTATAAAAATTTAGATGTTATGACCCGTCTTGCAAACTATTAAGTAAAGTCAATGTTTGTAAACACAAACTTAAATCAGCTCAGTAAACAAACATAATTTAATTTATTATTAATAAAACCTTCACCATTAAATATTCGCACCCTTATTTCTACGTCATCCCCTATTCACCCATGCTAAGAAAAGATTACTTACCGCGTGCTTCTCAAAAAGTTCATTCTGAAATGGAAAAATTTGAATAAGAAAATGTAAATGTTTTTGCAGTATGTTCTTAGATATGTGCCAAAAAGTATGTTGTTAGATATGTGCCAAAAAAAGGTAAACAACATATGCGTCTTTGCAATTGTTAGTATTACAAAAAAATGATATGAAGAGATGAGGATTAAATACATATCGCTATCTTAGAGCCAGCTAAGATATAACAAAAGTCTTGCAATATTAAAGGCCGCAATTTTTGCCAGAAGTTTATGATTTGCTTTTCTGACGTTCATAATACTTCGTATTCAGCTTTGAAACACCTTTAGAAAATTATTTTTAAGGGAAGTAAGACATTAAATAGGGATTCTCGTTACATAGAAATTGTTATATATGTCACCTGTAAGTCTGATTCATACTAGTGGTGTAACCTCTCCGCCAGGTATTATTTGGCTTGTCAGTATGTGTGTAAACATCACAACCAATCTGAAGAGAATTGTGTTTTATATTCAAAGTTAACACAATAACCGGCTTCCAATCATTTCAAGGTATCAAATGCATAATTTTATCAAACTCAGTTTTTCAAATGTTATTAACCAAACTTGAATACGAATACGAATACGTTAATTGTTGTGCCATTTATATGTAATTAAATGTTCGTAGTTTGTTTGCCTGATAACTCCATATGTGTTGTATATCAACTCATTATTCTACATTTCTACATGTATAACAGCACAAACTTAAACCAGTGATATGAAAAGTGATGTACGAACAATTCTTATATGTAACTAGTAAAAAGTATCCTTCAGTTTGTTTTGATATTGTTATCATGTGATTTCAAACATAATTTATGTAAACCTACTCGTTAGTACGGGAATCGACGAAACAACTGCCGGTATTCAGTGTAGCGGTCTAAGCTATAATTTCGAGGATGAATTATTTACAAATTTCCATTGCATAGCCTAATTGATACTCCCTTTTAGTGGAGATGATAAAGAAGACGAATCGGTATATCCTGCAGGTGTTCCGCAAATATTAATACCAAGTAATAAACTCATCAATCTCTCATTCTCTTATTAATCTCTCATCAATCTCTCATTCTCTTATTAATCTCTCATCAATCTCTCATTCTCTTATTAATCTCTCATCAATCTCTCATTTTCTTACATAATTTTTGCCTTATTAACTTGTAAATGGGCTACACAGAACAAATGATCTTTAATGCTTTGAAACGTCAGTTTATCTTCTTCGTCATGGTTATCGATTAACAACTTCCCACACTAAATACTTAATATTTGTATAGTGTGCTTCATAACGAAGCTCTTGGGAACCATCTGTCTATTTTCAAAGAAACTGAATATTAAATATTGATACAAAAATGTCATTTAATTTTGCTGCAGTTATGCTTCGAGAAATTCCAATCAGTCTTGAATCGCCATATGTCACATGTATCACAAAAACGCTGGTCCTGTTCTTTGCGTATTAGCTAAGCAACTGCAAAGAGCAATCATAAAATAATAAAATTTGACCAAGAAGATTATCAGATACTGGAGTTGACGAAGCTGGATGTATGAAAAGTTTAGTCAGCGAATCCCATATAACTGATTGATACTAATATCGCTTTCTGACATTTTATACTTATATTTTTCGGAGAAGACAAAATCAAAACACTTTTTCTAAGTATTTTGGAAGAACTTATTATCAAAATAAATATCAATATCTAACTAGAAACTGCTTTTCACGCTGAACGATGTCGATTGTGGACCCTGAAAAGAAATACGTAACATTAGACAGTCCAGGAGATGCCCTCGAACAAGGGCTCAATATAAATCCTCGATCTAGGGTTTGTTTAGCCATGGAGGTCGCCATTGATAAAGATTTTCAATGATACAATGCGAACCTAACATGGATTTTTAATGTATATGCAACTACAATCTTAAATGTAAAAAAGTATACATGTGTGTGGTTCACGTAGCCTACCTTAAAGCACTTATATATGATGGTCCTCAAAATACATCCGTAGCACTTTTGTTTTTAATTTACCCATTTGTAGACATTGGAAGAAATTCAATATTGTGTACCTTAATTTTGGCGGAAAATATGATCTTCAAATTGTAAATACTATTTTAATTCATTTAATGGATAATTGAAGCTTGATTTTTATGGGTCAATACCGTATGGTCCCTTTCTGCAGTTTTCAAAATCATTATCATGACTTTTATCAAGATCATACAAAAAGCAATAGAATTTTGGTGAGTGTTAAAGAAGGAACTTCGAAATCGAAAATATGGTATAATGTAGGAAATTTAACGAGTTAAATACCTTAGCTTAATGATAATTGATATTCATGAAATCAATAATAAATAATATTTGTCCACATAGCTGTAGACAAATATTTATTTCAGTGACTGATTGTAAAATATGTATAGAGTTCGCCCAAACTCTTCACTGTCAGCCATAAAATAACATCAAAATATATTGTCAAACATAAAATATATTGTTATTTATTGCACATGTAAAATGAATCTTTTTTATGATCTTGTATAACCCACTAAGAATTATCATTACGGCAACACAGAAAATGCGTTTAGTCTGCATCCAGAAAGTAATACAATATCTTTCATCAAAAGGTGCAAACCTAGCTTAATTATTGTCATGCCGGTGCGCTTTGAAGTCTTTTTCCTCTCTGTAATAGAAATTCCACCACAAATCAAAAGGAGGTTGTATGTTCTAATAAACTCCTCTCATTTCTGCAAGATTTCACCTATGAGCTGACATAATTTTCAAATGTCAGCATGTTCCTTAATATAACCCTTCCAGGTACAGACATATCCAGAGCTCAGTGGAGATTACAAAAAGGATCGCAAAAAAAACAAAGGAAAAGAACGGTTTCGTCTAAGATGAAGAGCAAGAGGCAAAATAAAAATCACTTCACTTCAGTTATTTTATGCAAATCATTTCATTTTTAGTCACATCAGGAAAAAGCAAATATGAAACAATTCTATGCTCTATTTTCATCAGAAGATGGGAGTGGATCTTTTTTCGGAGGAATGATGGGATTTTTTGAATGGGAGTTTGAAACGTAGGTGGTGTCTTGTACGAGGTTAGTTTTGATTGTTGTAATTACGCTCTATCATTTTAAAAATATCTATGGTTGTATCTAATACATAGTTGAAGGTGTGTATAGGTTGCCATTATCATTGGTAATATAGGGTTGTTAAATTAGACAATGGATTTTCAATAGTTGTGCAAAATATCGCTGAATGATTTATCAGATGAGCAATACATGCTCAATTTCAAAACTTTTTTATTTTGCTTGTAAACAGATTGTTCTAGTATTTTACAAAATAAGCTTTCAAATGATATTAATACTATTCAGTACAAAAACACTGACAAACCGTTAAAGTACCGTAGCAACGACAATATAATTCCTTAGAAAGAAAGTTTCTCCTATCTTGTTTGTTTGCACCTTATACAATAACGTGTCCTTCTGTTTATTCGACCAATACACCATCTTGCGATGCAGTCGTAAAAACAATTGTTAGCAAAGGTGTACCTCAGATGCTTGTATTTTCTATTTATTATTTCCCTATAGAAAGGGGGAGGTTTACGGTTCTATTAACTACAAGATGATACAAAAAAAAAGCATACAGTATAAAGTTTGAGACAGATATAAAGGCCGGAATTCATGTTAACGTGACTAACGTAGAGATACAAAATACAATACAATCCAACACTTCTGATTGGTTGAAATATATACACATTTACCGACAAGCCAATGGACTACCACCGCGGAAATGGCGTGTTAGTTTGTCTCGGATATATTGGTGACGGGTTAAGCAAATTTCATTTAATTAATTTGCCACATTCTTAAACAATATACAACACATTATTTATTTAAATATAGATTAAGTGGAGGAAGCCTGAAAAGCAAGTGCTTTACAAGCAGGCCACATTTACGAAAAATAATAATAATAATAACAAAAACAATAACCTACTAAACAAAAGTCAAAAAATACATTTTACAAATTAATTATATTCTCTACAACAGCCTTCCCACCCACATAACCCACCCCTAACTGGGACCCTTCCACACCCTTATACTCACCCGTTATACAGCTGTACTTAAAATTAATATTTGGTAACAAGAAAATTGTGTAGCTTTCTGGTAAATAAAGTGATTGAGGTGTAATTCTTAAACAGAGGATCTAGGATATTCCAGAGTTTAGCGCCCGAATAGAGAAATGATATTTTGTTGGCAATGGTATTAAAGCTGAATAAATGATAATTATCGGAGTGTCTGGTGGAGTGGCTATGAATACTTTTGTTTGGTTGAAATTTGCTTAACAACAGAACCATCAATACAAATATTCAAATCGGGATTGTTATATTGTCTGTTTTGGAAATCATAAACTTGTTTTTCTTTTACATTAAGGGATAGTTTATTAGCCTTAAACCAATCAGAGACAAGTGCAAGTTTATTATTAGTTATATGAATGTTTGAGCGTGGATCGCTAGTTTTAGATAAGATATTGGTATCATCTGCGAATAAGACAAACAAATTTTGGAAAGTCATTTATATATATGTATATATATATATATATATATATATATATATATATATATATATATATATATATATATATATATATATATATATATATATATATATATATATATATATATATATATATATATATATATATATATATATATATATATATATATATATATATATATATATATATATATATATATATATATATATATATATATATATGTATATATATATATATATATATATATATATATATATATATATATATATATATATATATATGTATATTTATATATATACATATATATATATATATATATATATATATATATATATATATATATATATATATATATATACACATATATATATATATATATATATATATATATACATATGTATATATATATACACATATATATATATATATATATATATATATATATATATATATATATATATATATATATATATATATGTATATATATATATATATATATATATATATATATATATATATATATATATATATATATATATATATATATATATATATATATATATATATATATATATATATATATATATATATATATATATATATATATATATATATATATATATATATATATATATATATATATATATATATAAGAAATAACAAGGGCCCAAGAATAGGACTCTGGGGTACACCACACGTAATATCCTTAAGAAAAGAGGAACATTTATTAATACAAACAAATTGTCTACAATTAGATAAATAACTTGTAAACCAATCATGAGCAATGCCTCTGATACCATTATGCTTGAGTTTATGTAAAAGAATAGAGTGATTTACGGCATCGAAAGCTTCAGATAAAGGATTATTTGAAGGTTTATATAAGTCTACAAAAACGCCGAATGTATTTTCTTCATCATCAACAAATTTATTGAGACAAGATTCCTTCTTTAAAGAGGTCATGACACTGGCGCATTTTACTTATTGGAATGAAATATTTGTACAATTTGATAGACAAATATATGCATTTTTTATCACA
>JAIGNY010001168.1:962500-992500 GCA_020152595.1 Chiridota heheva | reverse complement strand
GTAGGGAGAAGATAAAGTTCAATGGCAGAAACAGTTTGGTAAAGGGAAATTGGAAAGCTTTGGAAGTTACATTTTGAAATGGTTTCAAGTGAAATAATACCTTAATCTATACAAATGGAAATATGTCATTTGCTATGGTAGAGAGCTGAAATTAAAATCGAAGGCCTATTTGATATAGTTTAAACATTAAAATGTGGAATTAATCATTTATAACGATAGAAACCATACATTGGGTAAAACAGTTACATTCAAAAATCCTCTTATATATTTACGAAGATAATGCAATGCATAATCGCATTGATGAGCTTGATATGTGCGTATAATGAGATATGTTTGTTTAATGTGCTATGTTTGTATAGTGTGATATGTTAGCTTAATGAGATATGTTTGTAAAATGAGATATGTTTGTATAATGAGATATGTTTGTATAATATGATATGTTTGTATAATGATATGTATGTTTAATGTGATATGTATGTTAATGATATGTATGTTTAATGTGATATGTTTGTATAATGTGATATGTTTGCTTAATGAGATATGTTTGTATAATGTGATATGTTTGTATAATGATATATATGTTTGTATAATGAGATATGTTTGTCTTACGTCGGCTATGATGAGATATGCTCGAATAATGTGATATCTTTGTATAATGTGATACGTATGTTTACGCCAGTAGTTTGTTGGTTAATCTATCAAACGAAGTTGGACGGAGGTTATATTTTCGACTGCGTTTATTTGTCTGTCTGTCTATTATCAACATATCTCAAAACTGATCGGATTTTGAATCAGTTTGGGAAGTGGTTTTGTTACTGCTTAAGGAAGGAGTGTTTTAAAGGGCAGAAATTAAGGGGTGGAATGTACTTAAGTAAAATCTGTCAAGACTTACATGATCTTGAAACGTTCCAATGGCATGTGCTGAACAATGAAATCATGCCCTAAAAGGAAAATTTAAACAATCAATTTTCTGGTCTGTAAAAAATAATTGGGTCTGGCATGAATGGAAAATGATGAAATGTTAAGCTTACCTTTAAGGCACTCAAACAATGAATATTGATTCTGAAGTATGTAGAATGCAAATATAAATCAAAACGTCAGAAAGAGATTCTTTGGGGGGTATAAAACTTGGTGGGCCTAGATTTTGGAGAAAGATTGTATGAGGATGAAATGAACTCTATGAATATATATATATATATATATATATATATATATATATATATATATATATATATATATATATATATATATATATATATATATATATATATATATATATATATATATATATATATATATATATATATATAAATAAATATATATATATATATATATATATATATATATATATATATATATATATATATATATATATATGTATATATATATATATATATAAATATATATATATATATATATATATATATATATATACATGTATATATATATATATATATATATATATATATATATATATATATATATATATATATATATATATATATATATATATATATATATATATATATATATATATATATATATTAAAAAATCGAAGACCTATTTGATATAGTTTAAACATTAAAATGTAGAATTAATCATTTATAACGATAGAGACCATACATTGGGTAAAACAGTTACATTCAAAAATCCTCTTATATATTTACGAAGATAATGCAATGCATAATCGCATTGATGAGCTTGATATGTGCGTATAATGTGATATGTTTGTTTAATGTGATATGTTTGTATAATGTGATATGTTTGTTTAATGAGATATGTTTGTATGATGAGATATGTTTGTATAATGAGATATGTTTGTATGATGTGATATGTTTGTATAATGAGATATGTCTGAAATGATGTGATATGTTTGTATAATGATATATGTTTGTATAATGATATATGTTTGCATAATGAGATATGTATGAATGATATGATGGTGATATGTATGTTTAATGAGATATGTTTGTATAATGAGATATGTTTGCTTAATGAGATATATTTGATAATGATGATATATTTGTATTGCATAATGAGATATGTTTGTATAATGATATATAACTTTTTGTAATGATATATGTTTGTATAATGAGATATGTTTGTATAATGAGATATGTTTGATAATGAGATATGTTTGTATAATGGATATGTTTGCTATAATGAGATATATTTGTATAATGTGATATGTTTGTATAATGAGATATGTTTGCATGATGTGATATGTTTGTATAAATGTGATATGTTTGTATAATGATATGATAATATGTTTGCATAATGAGATATGATTGTATAATGAGATATGTTTGCATAATGAGATATTTTTTTATAATGATATATGTTTGCTTAATGAGATATGTTTGAATAAATATTTACGAATAATGATATGTTTGCATAATGAGATATGTTTGCATAATGAAATATGTTTGTATAATGAGATATGTTTGTATAATGAGATATGTTTGTATAATAAGATATGTTTGTATAATTGAATATGTTTGAATAATGAGATATGTTTGTATAATGAGATATGTTTGCATAATAAATATGTTTGTATAATTAATATATGTATAATGAATAATGAGAAATATGTTTGTATAATGAGATATGATTGTATAATGAATATGTTTGTATAATGAGATATGTTTGTATAATGAGATATGTTTGTATAATGAGATATGTTTGCATGATACGATATGTTTGTATAATAAGATATGTTTGCATGATGAAATATGTTTGTATAATGAGATATGTTTGTATAATGTGATATGTTTGTATAATGAGATATGTTTGTATAATGAGATATGTTTGTATGATGTGATATGTTTGTATAATGAGATATGTTTGTATGATGAGATATGTTTGTATAATGAGATATGTTTGTATAATGAGATATGTTCGTATAATGATGTATACATGTGTAATAATATATGTTTGCATAATGAAATATGTTTGAATAATGAGATATGTTTGCATAATGAGATATGTTTGTATAATGATATATGTTTAGCTTAATGAGATATGTTTGTATAATTAAATATTTTCGAATAATGAGATATTTTGTATAATGAGATATGTTTGTATAATGAGATATGTTTCTATAATGAGATGTGTTTGCACAATGAGATATGTTTGTATGATAAGATATATTTACATATTGGGATATGTTCGAATAATGAGATATGTTTGTATAATGTGATATGTTTGTATAATGAGATGTGTTTGCACAATGAGATATGTTTGTATGATAAGATATGTTTACATATTGGGATATGTTCGAATAATGAGATACAAACATATCGCATCATGCAAAACATATCTCATTAATCAAACATATCTCATCATGCAAACATATCTCATTAACAAAGATATTGTATCATGCAAACATATCTCATTATACAAACATATCGTATCATGCAAACATATCTCATTAATCAAACATATCTCATCATGCAAACATATCTCATTATACAAACATATCGCATGCATACATATCTCATTATACAAAAATAGCTCATCATACAAACATATCTCGTTATACAAAAATATCGTATCATGCAAACATATTTCATTAATCGAACATATCTCATCATACAAACATATCTCATTATACAAACATATCTCATCATGCAAACATATCCCACGATGCAAATATATATCATGATACAAACATATCTCATTATACAAACGTATATTATACAAACATTATATAAACATATCTCATTATACAAACATATCACATTATACAAACATATCTCATTAATCAAACATATCTCATCATGCAAACTCTTATACAAACATTATATACAAACATATCTCATCATGCAAACATATCACATTATGCAAACATATCTCATTATATAAACATATCTCATTATACAAACATATCTCTTATACAAACATATCTCATTATACAAACATATCTCATTATACAAACATATCTCATTATACAAACATATCTCATTATACAAACATATCTCATCATGCAACATATCTCTTATGCAAACATATCTCATTATACAAACATATCTCATTATACAAACATATCACATTATACAAACATATCTCATTATACAAACATATCTCATCATGCAACATATCTCTTATACAAACATATCACATTATACAAACATATTTCATCATGCAAACATATCTCATTATACAAACATATCATATCATGCAAACATATCTCATTATACAACATATCTCATCAAAACGGAAAATATTCAGCGGCAATTTAAAATGTCCTCAAATCCATCTAAAGATTTTCCATGAAGAATATAATTTTGATCATTTTCTTTTTCATTTACCTATTAGTCAACAAACATAGACTGCGACGCCATATGTTTCTTATTTAGCGGCTGTATTTTGGGACACACCATCTAATTTTTCACGTCATTTCTTCTTTGGGTAGTAATAAACCACTTTTTCATAGAGATTAAGGGCAACCTTTGCCTGTAATTGATATCTAGGTATAATAATCCGGGGCATTATGAATTACGAACGGGAATGAGCGCGGATAGCGTCATCAATTTAAACATCCATAATGCAGACATTGTCACCTCTCATCTATACAGTGCATTCATTTTCTGCATAAACAGGTGTGTACTAAGGATCTCATTATGCAAGTATTTCTCATTAAGTCCAAAAATTGTTCAAACTTTGATTACTCATAACTTGAAAACTACACATGCTATTTTCAAAATCCAAAAACTATTAAATTCATAATCATTTATGTACATGGTAGACTTTTGTACCTTTCATAGACCTTTAATTCTCTAGTCTATCCATGTCATTTCTTCTTTAGTAGTACTAAACATGTTTTTTTTATAGAGATCAGGGATACAATTTTCCCGTAATTGGTAGCTACATATAATATTAGGAAATATTATATCGACAAAAGTTGATCACAAAATATGAATACAGAACGGGGAGTACGCATAACGACCTCAAATCGAAATAATGACCATAGTAATACAAACGTTGTCACTTGTCTATGAAATGTAATCATTTTCTACATAATACGTAGTAACAATCGCATTATGCAAGCACATCTCGGTATGCAAATACATCTCAGTATGCAAACATATCTCATTATGCAAATATGGCAAAAACAATTTTATTAAAATTCTCGCATGTTGAAATGTTAAGCACATAGGTAGAGCTGATTTTCTGAGTTGATTTTAAGCATACTCTTTATTTCTATCTGGCCAGACCAATGAGAGCATTAATGCAGAAATAACTGTGTGTTTTTCTGTTTTGTTTTCTGAATGAGGAACAAGCTATACACTATTTTGATGTTCTTGTTCTCAGTCTTGTTCTCACTTTAGAACTGATAGCATTTGAAAAATGATATGCTTGTTGTTCTACATTGCAAATTTGCAATTATTTTAGGGATGCACCGGATATCCGGTCCGGCCAAAGTATCAGTATCTGGCCGGATAGTGACAAAAAGTCGGTTCCCGTTCCGGCCGGATCTGAACAAAAATCCGGCCGGATTATTCTAAAAATCTGGCCTGAATTAATTAAAACTCATGCTTCTAGGCGTCTTTTAATACTCCTTTAATAATATAATAACTCTTTTGTAAACCAAGGTTTTAATCTTTCTTAAGCATTTCTGTTGTAAAGCTTGGAGGGAAATGTTGACATGATAAAATGAAACAATTGTTGCTATACGGTATGTGAAATATTGTTTCATGAGATAATTCTTTCATATTATATCTTTCTTTGTTTTACCTGCAGTAATGAATTGGATCAGTACATTTTGATATTGGAGCAGTTTAAGACATGAATATGGGTACCACAATATATCTTTGCATTAACAGAAAAGGTAAACAAAATGCAGATGGTTTAATGTCTTATGCAAAATATCATTATCGGTCCTTTAGAAAACTCAACTTAGAAAAAGTAAAGTGCCATGTAACTGGTTAATGGTCAATAATTACCATCTTTTACAATGATGTTATTATTATAAAACAATAATTATATTGTATAGTGTACAATCATATTAAGCATTTATATGCGCTGTAAAAAGAGAAAATGATGGGACGAGAAGGAAAATAAATAGAACTTTTTAAGGATTGTTTTAGATTACATTGAAGAGATTTTTTGTCCATTTTTGACACCAGGGTAAGGCATTGATAGATTTGTTGATATCGGAATAGTCTTTTATTTGTAGTTTCAGACAAACAGCGACAAATCAAAATCTGAGCTTTATTAGGGTATGTATAATATGTGATGTAATGTCGTATGACATAAAATATTTATATAGTGTAGTATATTGTATTTTTCCTCTATTGACCTAGATAATTTATCTTTCACTCTGGGATATGGCAAAGAAAAAAGAAAAACTAGTTGCTCTCTTTTAAACTATTGTAGATTATAATTTAGAAGAAAAAACACAGGAAATGAAGGGCAGTTCCACTCAAGAGACAACTAACACTTTGTACTTGTGTGAACAATAATTTGTTGTGTTATTCCACAAGGCTTTAAAATACTAAATTCAAAACTAAATCTAATTTACATAATGAACTGATGTCTGGTCCTTTAAAACAAACATATAAAGCTTGCTTAGATGTAAAGTGAAATATACCTGTAGTCAAAATTGAAGCTTAAAAGTCTACGAATGGGTAGGTGGAAAGCTTTATGTCATTCTTTATATTTCCTTCCTAAATTTCAGTTCTTGAAAATGATGACAAAGTCTATTCCTGCTAGATTTTGATTAAGGGCATGGTCAACACTTAAAACGTTTGGTTAAAATTCCTTTCCATTTTTTTCAAACAATTAACAAAACGAAGGGGTTACATAAGTAGATAAAAACTTTCGCCCACTCATACATCACAAGAGAAACTTAAAGAGGCACAAAATTTGCATAATTTGGCCCGAAAAATCAAAATGCTGTAAATTGGTCACCTTTATAAACGATTTGGATGAGTTTTTGCTATTTTCATCATTTTTCATGAATTTTAAAGCAATTTGGCATAAGTCCGTATACCTTTAAAGAAGTACTTATACATATGAAGGATTTAATGCATTGGTTATTTATGATGATGTTGAAACAAGACTTCCATTTGAACCAAAAGAGATAAATGAATTGTAATATCATATATAATATTTTTTGACTTTTCTTTAGTGTCATGTGATGTTTGTTTTTGTGCACCATTTATCCCCTAATTATTTATCTATAAATTCATATTCCTTAAGCTAGGATAGACATACCAGTTTTGTAGGTATTTTGTGTTTAAGTTTACTGTATATCTGATGGAGCCACTTTTTTAATTGAAATAGCGCACAGGCTTATTGTAACAGACCTGCAAGGTACACATGAATGACCTGCATTCGTAAAGTAATGTGTTGTGTAACACTAAACCAATCCAACAATTTATTTGTTTATTTTGGTCACTAACAAGGATGGAAAGTATAAAGTAATATTGAAAATATTTTCTATGCAATCTGACATCCAGAGAACACTATGCCCAATTTTGAAATCCTAATTCTTGAAATGATTTAATAGATGACGAAAAAATTATTTAATGCACCATATTAAAATTTAAAAATTGTAAAATTTAATTGGATTAAAAAAAAAAAAGTTCTACAATGGTTTCATTGAAACGTGTGAGGCAGATTTTCTAGGTGGGAAGGAAAACTACATTGTTTTAAACGGTACCTTTCTTTACAATATTGATATATATATATATATATATATATATATATATATATATATATAAATATATATATATATATATATATATATATATATATATATATATATATATATATATATATATATATATATATATATATATATATATATATATATATATATATATATATATATATATATATATATATATATATATATATATATATTGCAGAGGTACGTTTTCCATTAAAAGTGAACAATTGCTATCTTTGTTTAGATATACTCCTTAGGTTGGGTACTGCCTAGTACTGTGGGGTTCCCACATTTGGTAATTTTTTGGGTTATACCACTCATGTGAAGCATTCGATAAGACACTGTATTAAACATATTGCCTTTCCTGAAAACGATTCATTCACACAGAAGAGGGAATGGAAGTGCTTAGTGACAGTGTCCTAGTGTCCTTCATGTCCCACCCTATTCACTCCCAACTAACAGTTTGCCCCACATTGCACAGAAGAAGAACCACTTGAATGCATGACAGACAGACTTATTTGAATGTGGAATGTTAATTCAACCAAGTCTGGAGTTCCTTGTTACACAAGTGAGTTATAAAAGTTTCAATAGTAAACATTCCTACCAGGGTGTAACAACATGGTGGGTACGGAGCAGTGACGTCACTATTAGGGAGGGGGTTAGGGGTACCTCACCCCCAAAATGGGACGCCAGTTGGAAAATAAACATGACAGTTGGAAATTCAACAGTTCCTTTTCGGGCTCCCCCACTTGGGAAACTGATGCATTTATCTACCCCCACCACATTCAGAAGACCCTGAGCCCAATCAGAACACACAGCGACGTCCTTTGTGAGGAAACACAAGTGCCTTGGGGGTAAACGTGCCAGCATATCAGGTTTGTGCTCCTATTCACAGGGACTCTAAACAATGGTACCACTTTTAATGGGTAAACTCCCATACTATACCAGTGTGATTAAGTGTTAAAGTACATCTCAAAATAAATGTACGAGGCCCAAGCAATGTCATGTTGCATATACTTAAGACAAGGGTCCCGAACACAATGTCCCCCATGAACAATAGCTGCGTCACTTATTACTCAAATTAAATAGTGGCGTAGCCAGCATTCAAAACGTGGTTCTAGACTCCCTCCAAAAACGAAGTGTTCAAATTTAACCCAATTATGAGGGAAACAATTTAAATATAAATATATATATATATATATATATATATTTATATATATATATATATATATATATATATATATATATATATATATATATATATATATATATATATATATATATATATATATATATATATATATATATATATATATATATATATATATATATATATATATATATATATATATATATATATATATATATATATATATATATATATATATATATATATATATATATATATATATATATAATGTATAAATATATATATATATATATATATATATATATATATATATATATATATATATATATATATATATATATATATATATATATATATATATATATATATATATATATATATATATATATATATATATATATATATATATATATATATATATATATATATATATATATATATATATATATATATATATATATATATATATATATATATATATATTCATATACCTCATATAAAAGCTATTTTTACCATTTATCAAACGTAAGACAGTTGCTGGTCGTTCTTTCAGTGTAATGGGACCGACATGGTGGAATGACCAACCAGCTTATATTAAACTTGCTCAGTCGATAAATGTTTTAAAGCGTCATTTGAAAATGTACCTTTTCAGGTCCCATTGTGCTGGGAGAGCGGCTATTATTTTGTTTTATTCTTGTATTGATGTTTTATTTGTAAAGCGCCACTGAAGATTGCCAGATCGAAGTGTGCACTATATAATTTAATGGATTGTGATGATGATTTTAGATATATATATATATATATATATATATATATATATATATATATATATATATATATATATATATATATATATATATATATATATATATATATATATATATATATATATATATATATATATATATATATATATATATATATATATATATATATATATATATATATATATATATATATATATATATACATATTTTTTAAAAACCAAATATTATATATAGTGGTATAAGTAGGTACTTCTTACCACTGAAGAAGGAAACAGGAGTAAATATTTTGAATTTAAAATAATCTATTGTCATCTTTCCTATTTTGTTTTATATATATATATATATATATATATATATATATATATATATATATATATATATATATATATATATATATATATATATATATATATATATATATATATATATATATATATATATATATATATATATATATATATATATATATATATATATATATATATATATATATATAATATATATATATATATATATATATATATATATATATATATATATATATATATATATATATATATATATATATATATATATATATATATATATATATATATATATATATATATATATATATATATATATATATATATATATATATATATATATATATATATACAAACAAAACAAAATAAAAATGTAAATGTCTGTAGCCAACAGATTTTTTAAAACCAAATTTTTCAAATTCTTGTTTCCTTCTTCAGTGGTATGAGAAGTAGGTACTTCTTACCACTGAAGAAGGAAACAGGAGTTTTGAAATATTTTGAATTTAAAATAATCTGTTGGCTATATATGTCATCTTTCCTATTTTGTTTTATATATATATATATATATATATATATATATATATATATATATATATATATATATATATATATATATATATATATATATATATATATATATATATATATATATATATATATATATATATATATATATATATATATATATATATATATATATATATATATATATATATATATATATATATATATATATATATATATATATATATATATATATATATATATATATATATATATACATAAATAAACAAAGATTATCCTAATCATTTGAAATTTCTTGTGAGCAGTGGGGTTCCTCCCCCTCCCATCCCCTCCCTTCCGCTCCCTTTCACCTCGTGGCTTCGCCACTGACTACAAAACATGTTGAAGTGCAAGTCACGTGCTATGTATATGAGAATGGCTGCAAATTAAAAAAAATCAATTTATTTTGGGAAGTGCCCATTCACAGTGGTGTGTTCTAATTAATTAGCAAGGGCTTCTCATTAAACAGTGCTGGACCTATGGGAGTGGTTTAAAAATGTCCAACGTTTGCCACAAAATACCAAAAAAGTAATAGATATATATATAAACAACTTATTTCCCAGGCGAAATATGAAAGCTGTTTCGGGGGCCCCCAAATCCCTCCCACTAAGTATCAGAAGATTGTGTTTGATTGTTGGTTGATTGGAATTTAAAAAAATGACCACATTTGTAATAAATGTTACCTTATATTAAATAAAGTAAATTGGGTCCGTATAATACTAATGGGGCCTACTTATCTATTTAAACTTGACACTTATAAGAATTAAAACAAATTAAATTAGTTACCTAGAATTTCAAACGCTAAAGCTGCTATGACAGGTACACATCTCGAAGTTAGGTATGAAATTTCTCTTATAAATCATAAAATAAACTTTCTCATGATATAAAATTGAATCTAAGCGTATTTTGTAAACCTCGAGCGTTTATTTTCCCTCCAATAGCCTTACTTGTTCCTGAGAGGCAGTAGCGCTGTATTGGCAGATTGGTGTCGTACATCCGTTCTACGGACACACATTCAATGCGCATGCGTCATAATCATGGCGTCAAATTTAAGCCGACACAACGGGTCTAATCGAATTGGGATATGACTTTTCTCAGGCTTTTGGTTTGTGATTTGTCCTAAGATGAATTTTAAATTATTTGTTTTCATACTTTAGAAAACGTATTACTTCACAAATTAGTAAGCTGCTTTTTCGTGATTTTCATCATTTTTTGTTTAGGTAGGTTTCAATTTTATCACTCTTTTTATCTTTCATAGACTGTTGTGCGAAAAGTAGTGCTCACGTTGTGACATAAAACAATATCTTTAATTCTTCAAAGTCGTGTCTTTTATCGTATATCCACGAGAAATATGTCTTCTTCGGTTTTAACAAATTGCCATGATCTAGAACAAAGATCAACTGGAAATTCTTCACTCGAATTCAAATTGATTGTCACGTGATTTGGGTCAATTGAGGTCATGTTCCAACTAATCGATTTTACTTTCGTGATCTGAGAGACATATGTCCTAACACATTAAATTGAATTAATCAATTATTCAAATAATTCTCCAATTTGTGTAGTGTGGGTGTGTCTACGTGATATAAGGTATTTAAAGTGGGAGCTCCGTAAAATGTGTGGTGAGAATATTTACATCACTTCCGATTGTGGAACGCACAAGATCCCTGTCTGTGTGTACAGTCAGACAGTGGCACGCTGTGTGTGTATGTGCGGTCCTAATCGGGGACATTTGTATTATAACACACCATCCAATCGAGGACCATACTAATCGGGGACGTCCCCAGTTTATTTTCTTGGAGATTTGGGCTCTCCATAGTAAAACAATATGCCACCTGAAATATAACGCATTTCCATTGCTGTCCCCAGGTTGTGTTTCAAAATATGTGTCTTTAGGTATATTCTCGGTAAGATTATTAAGCATCTATGTCCCCGCTTATATGATTTAGATTCCATAATATCGCCAGTTGGGTTAATGAACTCTAACACATCACCTGTGTTTCCAATTGGTATCTTATATGTGGTGATCCTGGTTGGAGGACATACACATGTGTATCCCCAGTTGGTATGTACTATATTACAGGCCATACAAAGGAAAACGTTGAATGTTAAGAACAATGGGTTATAAAATTGCGATATAGGCATCAATTAACATCTCATCAGGCTGAAGTGAACGTCTAGGTACGATGACCCCTGAAATCAAAACGCATGTCCCCGATTGGGAATTGAAACAAGTGTGCGTATGTGTGTGTGTGTGTGTGTGAAGTTTCATGCATATTGCATAACGATATAACGTGTTTGTCAGAAAGAAAAGGTAAAAGTGAAATACTAGTAAGATAGTACTACAATAGTACTCACTAAACGAAAATTATGATGAGAGAAAACAGAAAAGCAAAAAGCAAAATAACTGATTCTGCCAGGGCTCGAACTCACAACTATCAATTTAAAAAAGAAAACTAAAACCGAGGTGTTCGCTCTAAGCGACTGGGCTATATTGTGCGATAACAGTTACTGGGGGATTAGTAAATATACAGTGTGAAATAAGAGCCAACGAGTCTTGCAGAAATTGGTTGAAATTTCAAACAGTCAAACAATTTGAATCGAATTCCAAACATTGTATCCATATGACGATTTCGCGTCTTTAATCTCGCTAGGATTGTAAGCTTATTAATCTACAATCGCTACAAAAACTCTTCAACCTACACATGAAAAATCCAGAAGAATGTGTTCTATATGTAACCAATGTGTAAAATATGATATTTTACCCTTCACTTGAACGTTGTAACAAAAAATAATATAAGTTTCTTTAATCTTATAATATAAATTATTATACATAATGAATTTTTTAGATAATGAAACAAATCCAGAAAAATGTATCTCATATGGAAGCAAAGAGTTCCATAAAATAGGATATTTACCCTATATGTGCATTACAAAAGCAATACTAGAATAACAACACTCTGTAGAGCGCATACCTCCGCCCCTGTTGCAATTCCAACATGCCTGGAATAGTTTTAGAGTTCATTCGATCCCCATACCCACTATAATCTATACCTTATCAATCATAGGCCCACCAAGATTCATCCCCAAGTTTCGATCTGTAAGGATCATTTGCATTCTGAACACTTGAAGATTATCTTTTGACTGATTTCTTCAAAGGTCATATCATTGTTTTCAGGCTAAACATTTATTGTTTTAAATTGCATTCAATTAAAATTCACATTTCATCATTTTCCGTTCATGGCTGAAACCAATTGTTTTTATTACATTAATAGTAGAGGCCTTTTGATTTAATTTTCAATGAGTTCAGTAAATTGACTGTTGGATTCTTTTCATGGCGTGATTTCATTGTTCATCACATTCCATCAATTGGGAAGTTTTAAATGTGTCTTGACAGACCTAACCCTGATTATACCCACCCCTCAATTTCTGCCTTTCCTTAAATCAATACGTTCCAAAATCAAATCACTTCTTTTTAAGCAGTAACAAACCCACAAACCAAATCTAATCAAAATCCACTCATCATTTCTTGATATATCTTGATAACAAACAGATAAACGGAGGCGAAGGCAATAAGTTGCTTTTATCTCTTCAAATAAATTCTTCAGATCTTTTATATAACGATGAACAGTCCAGAAGAATGTATTCTATATGGAACCAAAGGATTATATGAAAGAATAGTTTTATCCCACACATGTACAGATGTACATTATAACAAAAACTAATATAACTTCATTTTATTTCATAATATAAATTCTTCAAATCTTTTAGATAACAACGAACAGACAAGAAGAATGCCTTCAACATACAAACAAAGGGTTCCATGAATTTTTACTCTACACATGAACAATATAACAACTGAGTTATATAATTGCTTTTATCTCATAACATACATTCTTCGATGAACTTTGAACAATTCAGAAGAGAGCATTCTATATGCATATAAACCAAAATGTTATATGAAATATAAAGAAATATTCGTGACGTAAGTTTTTGATACCCCATGATCCTTGCCATGATCATAACCTTAAAGCATTACACAATGGTTTGCCCTTTAAAAACGTGACCAAGTATGGTATTTTTGAATGTAGGTATTTTCAACTGCTTTTAACGGGTACCTGGTAATCCCCGTTGAACTGGTTTAACTCGAATTTCGTGTTGGGACTTCTGTATTCAGCAAAATATCTAAGGTCTCGTTGTTTTACAAGTTTCTTAATTTAGGTCCTTTCCCAAAGTGATAAAAAGCATATCAAATATACTCTCATGACTTTCTCTGTTTCCTTGCCCTCGGGTATATCATATATATTATATTCAACAATATGAATTGCTTAATACTCTCAAATATAGATAACCACCGTTATTTTAACGCTATGCATTATTCAGAAATGACGTTGGCCAATTATCCAATTATAACATATTTGACTATATTAACATCGATAATAATACAATTCAATTATGATTTATTTTTGTATAAACGATAAATTCATACACCAAATGTTGAAACGCAGGATAAGTTTTGAATGTTGAAATACGGTCAGGTTTGATTGGGAATAAAAGTTATAAAATATGCCTAATGATATCTTAAATGCAAACCTCCTCTTTTCATTGAAAACTTATTTTGCAGTTGGTTGGCTTAAACAAACTAACTTACCGCAGCCAAACTGTTCATTTGAGGAAAATCACTTTCGTTTTAAGACTTTCAAGTGACTAATACATGGTGGTACGGGCAAACACTACAAACTATCATTGGCGTAACGAATAGCTGTAGAAGGGGTCGCTCTTTTTATTTAGCATTCGATACTACTTAGACGTCAGATAATGGCAGTGACTTTTGTAAGGAAACTTCACTGGGCGACCACAATCACCCGAAGAGAAACTGATGCGAGGCGCGAAGGAACATGCAAATTTGGGCACATTCAAAATTAAACAAGATATTGACGTTTGACATGACATGCATAAACTTTATTTCATAAGATGTTGTATGTATTAAAACCATTTATTTTGCGACTGTACGGGAGCAACCAATTTGTTTCTAAATTGTACAGGTTCTACAACCTCATCCAGGCATTTGGAGTTATCTTGTACGCTAGACAAAACCAAGGCGAAAATCCTGGTCGCCCAGGACATCAGAATTATGTTCACTGTACGACCAAAAAATCTCACTGGGCGACCAAATGGTCGCCTAGTTAGTATGTAAAAAATTTATCTGGATCATGGTGAGCATTTATAATAACCCACGACCTACTTTCTGATTTATAATTGATCAACTTCAACTTAATTTCGCATCTAATACCTCTAAAATTAATTTTATATAAGACGTGAAAAATAATCTTGGATAACTCAGTCGAATAAACAATATTTCAGTTATATTTCAAGTAATTATGCAATCATTTTTACTTTTTCATACACTAGAATGAATAGAAAATGAAATCTGTGAAGTAATGGATTAACTCAAAATGGTCCTTGGCTGCTTGGAACAAGCTACTTGTAGTTGGTTAACAATAATTTCTTTGATCATAAGTGTTATGGTTATAGGAATTGAGTCCTGGAATTGAGTTGGGTACTCGGGTACCAGGGCCTCGGTATCGTATATGGTTGACTTGACTACAAAACCTTTCGTCATTTCCTAATAGTTGAACAACAGAGGATAATAGTGATACCTTTAAGTGTTGTAACTGCTTATTTCGTTTCTGTGGGATCTTCATGTCATATATTTCATACACTCTTAATCATTCTCAACTGCTGCTTTCATTAAAAATATGTTGCAAGATGATTGAAAAACAGTAAATTAACATGAGAAAATGGGTTTTCTTGTTGTGATATCTTAAAAATGTAAATAAATTTTGCATAATTGTTTATAATACTGCCTTGAAATTCATAATGAATCTTACTAATTTTAACCAACTTTGATGAAACCTTCGCAATTTTCATCGTTTATAGCACATTTTTCTTCAAATAAATCTCAAATTGTTGCTATATGCAGGAAGTTGCCATTCTAAAATAACAACTCACTACTGCTTCTTACTTGCGCATACTATCTGCAATAATTAAGCCCTAAATGTTCAACATAACTATTTTGGAGGCAGACATTCCATGTTGTTCAGGTTTCAAGAGCATCTAGCACATACTGGTGCCAAGCAGCCAAGTATAGTTTGAACTTGTAAACACTAGTCAGAAAAGGTCGAAGAATTTCACTCAGTACTCACCTGTATGCACAGTGTGTCTGTCAAAGAGATGACATTTCAATTGGCTCAAAATTCGACCCTAGGTATTGATGCCTAGTCTTTTTCTTATCCTTTAAACCGAACGTCGCAATAACACATCAGCTCCTGTATTTCATTTTGTGTTTTTGCAACTTATATAATCTAACTGAGTCAAATAACTTCTTTTTACTGTAAATGAATCCGGTGTGCCTCACCAAACGGAGGGAATTTCTTTTTTTTCATTTTGGTAGCATATTCTTTAAACAGATACAATTACAACTCCCAAAAAATAAAGCTTTTTTTATTGGCGCACCAAGCTAGAATTTTCATTTATGATATTCCCTATTGTCAGTTTTGGAAATATTACGCTTCGATAATATTTCTTTATTTAGTTGTCCTTCAGGATGGGGCTCTGGGGTGGTCATTAAATGTGTGCCACCTTCTACTCAAAAGTAAATATTTGTGTCTCATGCTCAGGTTGCGTTGCAATCCATAGTTTATTACATCCATTTTTGTAAGGAAACCGGGAAGGTTGGTTAAAGGATTAGTTCAGTGGTCAAGCATGTTTATCTTATATGAAAGAGAACTCCACAAGAAACAAAATGGTGAAGAAAGCATTTAAAAATCTTATTCCGTTAAAGAGATGTTTAAGTTTAAAGTTCGGTATCATTTTTGTAGAAATGACTGTAATCAGACTAATTGTGATGTCATAGCTTCAGATGCCTCAAAATCTTTATGTATTTTATCATATTTTGTCCTGCGATTGTGTGGCTTAAAAACCATGGGATATGTCAAGAAAGTAGTAAAACTGAATCTAGGAAGGGTAATCATAATATACCACCTGACGAAAGTTTGAGGAAAAATAATGCAAATAGTGAAAAATTCAACAAACTTTCTGTAAAATACATAAAGACTTTGAGGAATCTGAGGCTGTGACATCACAAGTAGTCTGATTTCAGTCGTTTCTACAAAAATTATACCAAATTTTAAACTTGAATATCTCCTTAACGGAATAAAAAAATTGAAAGCTTTCTTCAGCATTTTGTTTCTTTTAAAGTCCTCTTTCATATACGATGAACTTGCTTGACCACTGAACTAATCCTTTAATGCGATGCTTCATAACCGTACACAACCTCTCAAAAAAATCAGCCGCCATGCAAGTTATCTTCGTCCGTGACAGAGGATGCATTTATGCAAGTGCATTTATTGTTTATAAGACCACGGAAGCTGGAAAGGTACTTGGCAGCTAATTTTTGTGTACCTGCATATACATCAAAAAGTGCACGGCGGCGTCTTTTAAGTACATTGCTGTGCACTGATCGTCCATGGCAACTAAATATCAACTTTCTCGGCTTCCGTAATTGTAAACTGATGTATATGTGGATGTGATTATAGATCTTCCTAGATGTTTCGGTTATTTCGTTATAGACAATCGTTTTTGAAATATATTGTAGTAACGTTAGTCTAGCATTTATTTGCTTTCAGGTCAAAGCTTGATACTGCGTAACATAAGTGACGAGTTTCAAACGAGGTATTTGGGAAGGTAAAATGTAAACCTTTAATTGTATTTTCATTTTCTTGTTTTTAATGTTTTCAATTTTCAAATACATTACATTTTAGTAGAAGACAAACAGTTGGGAAAATAATTTAGCTATAACTAAACATAAAATAAAGAGCAAACGTGGAAGCTTTTGGTTCTGTAGAAATATACTAAAATATGCGTAAATATTTGGTAGAAGTAGAGATATATTGATAGAGGTGAAACTTTTCTTGATAGCGGTAGAAATAGAATCCTAGAGATAGCGATATTTTGATAGATATACCTTGGTAGAAATGTATTGACCAAGGTAGATATAGAATGATAGAGGTAAAAAGAATGGATAGATGACAAATTATACTGATAGATCTACAAATATATTGATAGATCTACAAATATATTGATAGATCTACAAATGCATTTAGAGATATAGAAATACATTGATAGAGGACAAAATGTATTGAATTGGATAGAAAATAGATCCATGGAGGTAGAAATACATTAATAGAGGTGGAAATACATTGATAGAGGAATAAATAGATTGAATTAGGTAAAATTAGATTGACTGAGGTAAAAAATATATTGATAGAAGTAAAATTATGTTGATGGTTTGGTTTAGTTTGTTGATGTTTAACGGCACCGTGACAGCTGGACAGTCAAATGGGAAAAGAAAGTGTTAAAAACGAAGGTGCTTGAGTTAGGATAGAGAGGAAAGAGAGGAGGGATAGAGAGGAAGGGAGGAGAGAAGGGATAGAGGGAGGGGAGAGGAGGTATAGAGGGAAGGGAGGAGAGAAGGTGAATAAAGGAAAGAATTCAAGGTAATAAAAGGAAGATGAGGAAGGTAAGGCACAGAAGGGAATGAAAGGGAGGTTAAGATCAGGTAGAATAGATTGCTGTTGCGGAGAAAGGTGATGAAGTTGGAGGCAGAATTGTTCTTGAAAAGATCGGAAATGGAGATGGAGGGGGCGAGGTGTGATCTGGCATTCAGGTATATGGGGCAGGTTAAGGGGATATGCTTGATCGAGAAATTGGTGTTCCATGTAGGGCAGAGAGGAGCAGGGGAGCCGGAAAGTAGGTGAGAGATAACAACGTCCTCCCTGCGGTTGTGACTGTGTAGGGGGATGTCGGTCCCGACTTTAAGTTTGATGGTGTGAAGTTTCTTACTGGTCTCGAGATTTTAGGAGTCTTGCAAGGTCTTACTGAGGTAGCTGGAAGTGGATAAACAATGATCTGAGTGTGGGATAGAAGAAGGAGAGATGTGATTCGAGAGAGTGTTGTTGGCGGCTCTGCACGCTCTCTCGTTGCCTTGAATGCCGACGTGGCTGGGGATCCAGAAAAAGGATATTTCCCCTAAGGGGGAAAGAGAGTGAAGTTTATTAAGGATTTATAGCATGCATGGATTGGACCAAAGCATGTTGAGGATGCCAGTGAGGACGGATTTAGTAATACAGGTTGATAGATGTAGAAATGATTTATTGAAGTGGACATGTATTGATAGAGGTAGAAATTGAATGATTTAGGTAGACATACATTGATAGAGGCAGGAAAAGATTTGTTGAAACATAAGCTACACATTTGAAGAAACGGACGGGATGAAACTGTCAGTGTCATTTTCATCTCGTCCGAAGGATACTCTCTCAACGAGTTGAAAATGTATTACGCAATCATACGGCCACGCAGGTAGTTAAGACAACTCGACAAAAAAGGCTGTATTTTTTTTTTTTAAATTAGTATTTGAACGTCATAGAGTTCTTACTAGAATCATTTATACCCTGAAAACTGGTTTAGATATTTTATTTGGTGCAGAAATCGTAAACATAGCACCCTTTTCAGCAGCGTAATTCTAAGCGACTTTCAAAATCTTGCCGACCCACTAGCGTAACCTCCTCCCCTTGACACTATACGCGTAGAGCAATGGCTCTTTGTGTGTAGAGTTCAGGAGTTGTCGAGCATACTTACGTAAAGCCAAGGATTTTTCAAAGATAATGATAGGCAATGGTAGTCACGAGATATTCAGACACATAAACTCATGCTTCTTTGAATATGATTCAATGAAATTATACACTGGCTACTTATAAATATAACAAGAAAACACTTTATAAGTTTCTTTATTCCCAAAACTCCAAAGACATTACACCTATTGATGTGATTCAAGTAAAAACTCCCCACGTGTTGCCTTTATATAGTTTTATTGTTGGAATGCCGCTCTTGATTTTAACTTCGAAATGAATTTACGTGAAAATATGAAATATAGCGTCAATTTCGGTATTCGAAGGTTGAATCTTCTGATAATTTGTGCAAATGAAACAAATTTCACGTATTTTGTTCCTTAAGAGGGAAAATTTTGTCCACTAAGTGGAATAATTTGGAAATCTTGGAAATTGTTAACCGCCACATGCGGTTATTGAAATGCCACCACAGACACAGAAAATCAGGATGGAGCTCTGTTCAAGGGGCGAGTTCTGTAATGATATACTGATAGAGGTACAAATAGAATATTGAATTACAATTGTGTTCTATAACGTTGAGATAGATTGATTGACGTAGACATATATTGATAGAGATCGATATCGATTGATTAAGGTATAATATAAATATAACAAGAGATACACTTTACAAGTTTCTTTATGCCCAAAACTCCAAAGACATAACCACGTGTTGATTGATTAAGGTACAATAGATGTACAAATAGATTGATTGACGTCAACATAAATTGATAGAGATAGATATCAACAGATTAAGGTACAAATACATTGATAGAGGTACAAATAGATTGATTGAAGTAAAAATGAATTAATAGAGGTAGAAATTTTAGCGTATTGATAAAGGTAAAAAATATTGATACTGGTAGAAATATATTAATTGAGGAAGAACTGTATTTTGATTGAGCTAGAAATAGATTGATATATGTAGAAATATAATAATATAAGTAAAAATATGTTTCTAGAGGTAGAAATAGATTAATTAAGGACGAAAGATATTGATTGAGGTAAAAATAGGTAAACAAATTATGCTAGAGGTATACATATATTGCTTGAAGTGGATCCTAAGATTTTGCACATTAAAGGAAAATAAAGCGAAAGAAAGTAGAATGAAATAGATATATTTGAATTTTTCTTGAGGGCTAAGCAACTATGCAAATCTAGACAACAGGAATTGACCGCCGAAAATTTCATTTTGTTTACAAGCATCTATCTATCTACAAAAATAGTATTTATATTTATTTGCATTGACTATGAAATTTTGAAAAAGATCCGGAATAAGATTAATTTATTTTAAGAGGTAACATTAGAAATTATATGACTCATGATTATAAGCAATAAAGTAGTATAATTCCTGTAGTAGTCAAATGTAAAAAAAAAAAAAATGGTATCTAATATCAAAATATCACGATGAATATTCATACTCGCTTTTGCATAATTGAATGTTATAATATACTTTTAAAAGTTCTTTAATAATTTCATCATTTATGCATTACTTACTAATGAAATAATAACACTAATAAATAAGTAATCAAGGACTTACATCCCATTTATATTTTACCATAGCGGCTCACTGAACTTAAAAACTTGATTTTCGTAAAGACATTTAAAGTGAGGGGGCTATTTGATATTGCAGCATTACGATTTCGGCTTCAAGGTTAAGAATGGTCGGAGACTGACATCAGATTCATAAAAAGAAAAATCCGTAAATTTTAATTTATGTTTATATTTTATTGTATGATGCAATTTGTAATATCCTTTCAGAAAATATTACATTTGCTTTTAAATATTTAATTGTTGACGTTTTATATTCTGAACAATTCTTTTCGTTCCTTTGTTTGATTGTAAAAACCAAACAAATTTTCAATCATACGCGAATTTTCGGTGGCAAAGTTACAGCAAATCCTTTCTTTCTTGATTTGAGCTCACTTAGTGCAGAGGGATTGGAAAATTGTAACTCATTGCTTCATTGTAAATTTGACCGCGGTCAGAAATTCTTCAATTCTTTCCAATTTAAAATCTACCTCTAGCGCTATATCTTTACCTATTCCCACCTCAATCAATCTTTTCCTGCTAGAATGTTGCATTTTGTAATGAGATACAATACGTGTAATCCTTCGTGAATTCCTCTCGACAAACATGTTGTCTCAATTTACTTTAATCAGAATATCAAAAGGAAATCATTGTATTTAGCAGTTGTTCAAACTGGTATAAACTTACTCTCAATTGGACTTTTTCTTCAATCGATACTTTGTGTCTTAAATGTCACAAGTACAAGAAATGTTGATAAAGGGGCACCTATTACAGGCCACTTTACTTTCACATGTACTGCGTACTTAAAAAACCGGTAAAGAAACAGATTATGTAAGATATAAAACCATAATAATCTGTTTTCAAAAAAGGTATTTCCAAAGACGCACCTCAGTACAGATGAAGTTTAACTACACATAATTACTTTTGCACAGATCGATACAATTCATGTCGCCATCGTTAATGTCTCAGTGACTTGCAAAAAAACCTATTTGAGAACAACTAGGCTACTGTCATAAGCAATGATTAGGTCATTATAATGATACATTGACAGAATGCAATTTGAAATTTGTGACTAAATGGTGTGAACAAATAATTATAAAATGTATGTGGAAGAAAGCACAAGCGTTCAAGTAGATTATTCTTAATTTGAAGCAACATATATTGTTCGTAAAAGTAAAAAAAAAGGATTGAGCCACTCTATGTCTGGGTTAGGGGTGCCACTGCCCGTGACCTTTTTGAGCCACTCTATGTTTGGGTTAGGGGTGTCATTGCCCGTGACCCTTTTGAGCCACTCTATGTTTCGGTTAGGAGTTCCATTGCCCGTTACCTTTTTGAGCCACTCTATGTTTGGGTTGGGAGTGCCATTGCCCGTGACCCATTTGAGCCACTCTATGTTTGGGTTAGGAGTGCTATTGCCCGTGACCCTGTTGAACCATTCTATGTTTGGGTTAGGAGTGCCATTGCCCGTGACCCATTTGAGCCACTCTATATTTGTGTAGAGGGTGCCATTGCCCGTGACCCATTTGAGCCACTCTATGTTTGGTTTAGGGGTGCCATTGCCCGTGACCCATTTGAGCCACTCTATGTTTGGGTAGAGGGTGCCATTGCCCGTGACCCTTTTGAGCCACTCTATGTTTGGGTTAGGAGTGATATTGCCCGTGACCCTGTTGAGTCACTCTATGTTTGGGTTAGGAGTGCCATTGCCCGTGACCCATTTGAGCCACTCTATGTTTGGGTAGAGGGTGCCATTGCCCGTGACCCTTTTGAGCTACTCTATGTTTGGGTTGGGAGTGCCATTGCCCGTGACCCATTTGAGCCACTCTATGTTTGGGTTAGGAGTTCCATTGCCCGTGACACATTTGAGCCACTCTATGTTTGGGTTAGAGGTGCCATTGCCCGTGATTCTTTTAAGCCACTGTATGTTTGGGTTGGGAGTGCCATTGCCCGTCACCCTCTTGAAGCACTCTATGTTTGGGTTAGGAGTGCCATTGCCCGTGACCCATTTGAGCCACTTTATGTTTGGGTTAGGGGTGCCATTGCCCGTGACCCATTTGAGCCACTCTATGTTTGGTTTAGGGGTGTCATTGCCCGTGACCCATTTGAGCCACTCTATGTTTGGGTTGGGAATGCCAGTGCCCGTGACCCATTTGAGCCACTCTATGTTTGGGTTAGGAGTGCCATTGTCCGTGACCCATTTGAGCCACTCTATGGTTGGGTTAGGGGTGTCATTGCCCGTGACCCTTTTGAGCCACTCTATGTTTGGGTTAGGAGTGCCATTGCCCGTGACCGTTTTTCATACTCACCACTTATCAAGTTTAAATTAGATTCTCATCCCACATGAATGAAACAAACCTGTTCTATACAAGAACACGTACACAGTCTATTTCTGTAAAACTAACAATGTTGTTTTCTGTATTTCCTAGCCACTGCAGTTCTACAAATTAATCATTTCCACATGTATCATTTACCTTCTTTGAATGATTCCTTAGGGGGATAAAAACGTGAAGAAATATATAAATGAATAGAACAAAATAAATTGTGTTAAAACATCTTTATCCTAATACGCATGACCCGATGAAGGCAATATCAGATTTCCAATTTAATTCATAGTAAAAAGTCATTCATTATTATGTCAGTAATTATAACCTTTGCTGTCCCAGGTGACGGGGCAATTGTAGAAATGTTTACTCACTCTTATTCAGAAACACTAATGTAACGTTTATGCTGTTGTTGTCATAGTAATGAGATAAATGATGAATACCACTTTTTGTAAATTTGCCTATTTCTTTCAGATATTTGATCAAAATACATACCTCGTTATAGCAGAAGAATCATAAACATTTCATAACCTACAATCTAATGATCCTCAAAATATTTTTTCCATAACAAATTTGATCACACAAACACAAGGCCTTAGAGCAAGAAATGATTCTCCATCAAATTGTATTCGTTAAATTACGTTTATCATTGTATGTTCGATATCATTTAATCTTAGTGTTTTATTTCTTTTTAAGTAATGTGCACTGCTATCAAAATTATCAATTCTTGTTTATTTGTTGTACATGAGCGAAAAGCCTAAGTAACGAAATAAATCAATTTTAGCTCCCTTTTACTGATAAGACAAGTTCTTATTGGACAAGTTAACAGGACATATCAAACAAAACTCTTTTGCAAAATCATTCGGATTGGTAGAAAAAGCTATATTCGTTCCACATTTCAGTCGTGAAAGTGATAAAAACACATAATTCCAACTAGAAAATGAAATAAATGAAAGAATGAGATACCTGTGTTTGATTAATTTCATTATAATTTTTTTAAGATTTTTTAAGCAATGTATGTATTGTTGCGCAGTGCCGTGGCCAGTGTTCAAAAAGTGGACAGATCTGAGAGATCTTGCTAACCGCCCATGAAAATTTAAGGAGGGAATGATCCACCTTTTCTTGCACTCCTAGCCTGCCCCTGTTAAATTAACCATAGATCTTAATTGAATGTTACCTTTCTGTTTTTTCGTATGCTCTTCCTGCTGTCATATCTGGCTTTCCGTGACGCCATTTTGAAAAGTTTGTGTTCTATCCACTCAATTCATTCAAATGGACGCAGTTTGTGTCACTGAAGAAATCTGTAAATCAAACAATAAAATGATGACAGTTCCATGTATACCTTTATCTGGCATCTATTACATAATTATAATTCACATTGAAGGCTAAGAGTGTTCCGTCACAAGTTTTCGTGGTGTAGTGGTTAGTGCTTTGTCCTCTCGCCCGCGCGTCCCGGGTTCGTATCCCGGTGGGTCTGCAACCAGTTAGTTCACAACTGGTTATCAAAGGCAGTCTTGATATGATGTCCACCACTGGATGCTTTCGGGACGTTAAACCTTCCTATGCTATGCTAAGTCTTGCGTTGTATCATTGGGCAAGACACATAATTCCACTCCAATATAACACGATTTAAATTAGTACCAGCATTACTTCGAGTCAATCAGTAATCGACGTACATGGAGCATAACTCGTATTGCTTGGTCCACAAAAGCTAGGAACATGGGAGCATGACTCTTATTGCTTGGTCCAAAAAGCTGGGAAGAAGCACCTGCTTTTTGGGCCTTTAATGGTAATGGGAAAACTTTGAGGTTTAGTACGGATTTACCCTTGAAAATTGAATAACTTGAAATAGGGATTATTTATAGATTTACTACTTAACAATGCTTTGTTATTAAAAAAAAAAATCAATAGAATTGAACCTGCAAAAGAAGCAAACGAAAGATAGTAAACTTTTATCCTAGATATAAAGCAAAAATTATAGACTTTCTTTTCAAAGTGATCGTTTTACTTGAGGTTCCTAATTAAACAAGTATCACTAACTAATTATTAATTGTGTTTCAATAATAAATACATATACGAGGCATATTAGCAAACAAAAGGGAAAACAAACAAATAGGAAGTCATGATTTGCCTTTTAAAATCAAGTTTAAATACTGCTCATTAAACTGTTAAATTTCCAAAACAAACTGTATCATGCAGGCCCACACCAGCTTATCGTTACCGTTGCTTTGACCGTAACAAAGATTTTTTTGGATAAAAACGTATTTGTTGTATACTGCCATCCCTAGAGATTTTCACTAGGTGCTGTTTTTCAAGATCAAAGAACTTATTCTGCTTTACCCATTTTACCTCAATACACTGTGAGTGACTGAATCTATTAATTCCACTACAGGGCATTAAGGGTTAAGCCAATTAAGGGTTAGTCCGGGCAAACAAACTCCTTTCTCTGAAATTTAGAAATAAATAACAACCACTCGGAAATTCAAAGTTTGGTAAAGTATACGAACGAGTCTGACGTCATTTTTAAAGCCATTTTGGGCAATCAAATACAGATAATATTAAGATATTCCTGGGGCTTCGCCCCTGGACCACCTCTGGATCATATGCCGTTATCTTAGCACATTTTGATTATTTTATTCTTTGTTCTATTTAGGTTCATTTAAAAGATTTCCATAATTTTAAAGTCATTTTGGGTCGTTAAAAACCAGAAATATTCAGATCCAGAGGCGGACTGGCCTATAGGTCCAGCGGGCGCGGTCCGAAGCGCCGGTAGCGCCGAGATTATATCACATAAACTGTACAAAATCAATACAATAGTCCCCGTGCAGCTGTGCAGTAGATTACAAACTTTCAACTTGCAAATGTCTTTTGAAATCGTGTTTAATCATGGTCGAATGACATTGAAAATCAAAGTTGAGACTATCCCCCTCCAGCTAGTATATTGTGCGCCATTGGTAAATCTGGTCCGTCCCTGTTCAAAGGAACTTAGCCCCATTGACCCCATGCCGTCATCTTAGTACATGTCGGCTATAGTAGTCTTACATCTGTCATCTTCATTTAAATATTCCCATCATTTGAAAGCCATTTTGGGCCCCTTCTGGAGGGTCAAACCACATCCCTACCAAAATGCATAAGCGTATACGGGACTATTCTCTTTGGGGTGAGGGAGAGCTGAATTCTCTTTGACCAAAAAATCTGATTTTTAAATTTTGGGAGCTATAATGTTACTGGTTTTCTGTAGGGTTTGAAATTAGGAGAAGTTTTCGGAAAATTGACTGATTCTTCGAAAAATTTACCGAATTTTCGGGAAATTGGCCGCATTTTCGGAAAATGATATAGGCTATGCATTCTGCCCAAATAATTTATATCTTTCCCAAACTGGGGGATTCAGCCATTTACGACCCCGCCCACCTTGTACGCCTGTGCCCAAATGTAAAGTATCGTGTTCCTATTTTTTGAGTTGCAGGTGTAAAGTGCCATGAAAAACGAATCCCCCTGTCAAAATCCTGGCCACGGGCCTAAACAGTGCGTTTAATACAACGTTTTAATACCTGCCGGCAGTTCAATAACAACCCTTTCTAAGCAACTTTGTTTTTAAGGAATATGAACAGGTAGCAACAACATGAGCAATCATAAATGGTTTAACATATACTGAGAAACATGCAAGGCAGTCCCATCAAAACTTGTTAAAATTGGCCATTTTGATTTATTTTGTGACCTCAGAATTGGACAGTAAAAAAGGTGCTAATGTTAGCTTATTGTTTTTCAGTTATTAATGTGATAAAACGACTATACGGTGAACATTAAATACGATATTATTATAACCATGATCCAGATTTAACAGTAAAATATAATTTAAAAACTTTGAATGTTTGAAATTTGGGAAAAACATATGAAAGATTTTGAGCTGCACTCCTGTTTACACATCAATACTTTTGCAAAGGCTGAAACTTGTACAAAGCTTGAAAAATATAAGTGCCATTGAGACCATTTATGGACTGTTCTACTTAAACTGTACTATTCTTTCATCTGTATGGAAAAACCTCTCTGACCAGATACCTTTTATCTATATATTTGAAGAGAAAATTGAAAGTACAAAACTATGCTATCAATAAAACTATGATTAAAAACTTGGTCTCCCGTGTTTGATTTTGATATAGACAGCAGGGGTCAATATGATATTTCTTTGTAAAGTTGAAATATACGTACTTTCGACTTTAAATCAGACTATTTGAAACTTTATGCGGAAGAGTCATTTATGTGACAATTATAAGATATACATATATACACCTTCTTCATCAAAAAAGAAATATAATGATAAAAGCCACATCTTTGAAAAACTATATCGTAGCAAAAAACTATATCGTATTGGTAGCAAAATATGCCAATGCAAGTAAACATTACAACTTATCCAGTTTTATCACATTTACCATGCATGTCCATATCTGCTGCAGATCTCAATTAATCAAACTGTTGGTGTATAAACACCTGAAAAATGCACTGCACCCCCATCCACTAGATTATGCGGTGATGCTTAATTTCATGAATTGAATCGCGACCTCTATAAAATATGAGTTCGTATCTTTCGACTGCGTGGCCTCCTATTGACACACTGCTACTTATTGAATTTCTGGGTGAGGTTACTATTTCATAATGTAAGTCTCTTTTTTATATTGTTTATCATAATTCCCTGAACGAATGCAGCAAATTCGTACCAAACTTTTTGAGCATTTGCCATGCCTCCAACACAATTTCCCACAATTTTTATTGACTAAGATTTAAGAAGGAAATTAAAGAATTACATAAAGATTCTGAGCTGTTCGCTCAGTCATGCATCGCATGAAATAAAAAAGGAAGTTTGATCAGCCATAATTAAAAAAGTGTTTTCTTTGAAATTCATACCCAGATTTGATCTAATTTTAATACTCGTTCAAATAATATAAAAATCTCTGCATGCCTATAGATCTATAAATGATTCTAGAACAAAGACGTTATCTGAGATCTGACATCGGTTTTTGTTTTAAAGTTGAAAGCAATTACAAATAATAAACGCTGCTTATTTTTACTCTGCGATGCAGCATCAATATAAAAACCACTTATAAGATAATTGCGCTGATAAAATTTCAAGTGTAGAATTTTCCAGATGAAAAGAGATTTCGCTTAAACAATTCCATATTAATTCTTCCGATATCAAGAAGAAATCTTTTGGATTTTTGGATAGTTTTGAATCATTTTAATGAATATCGACCTACATTGAAATGTTTGATTTCCAGGGTAGGAACATTTTCTTTAACCATTTGAAATTCGGCTGCACAATAGGCAGATAAATGTACATGCAATTAAATTGTTATAGGTAAACAATACTTAATAGCTTCCTCCATATCATTATGAATAATTAATTTCAAGAATCAGAGCTATCACTAAATTAAAAGTTTCTCCTACACTGGTAGCTCAGAATTTAAACAATCAACGTTTAAATAAAACAAATTCTAAAAGACTTTGCTAACGATTGTACTGCTACTAACAAGTCAAATTTCTACGTGCCACCAATTGACTAGTTGTGCGAAGTATGCGTTAAAACATCTTATTTCTGTATTAGTATTTTCGTATTATTCATTGACAGTCCGCTTCGTACCCAAGATCGGGAGAACAGTTTTGTTCTCCCGATTGGGGGATCCTTTACAGTAGTATCCCACAATGCATCTATCCAAATTCAAAGTTTATATAGTAACAACCGAAGAATCAGACATATTTCGAGCCCGGGAACCTGAACGACTGCGAAGAGCTCAATTTTTTCTTCACGATTTGAAATAATTGCATATGAATTATCTTTTTACCGTGCGCCTAAAAATTCACCGAGAATTGTTCACCGAGAGGTGTTCGAGAAATTTGAAGAAAAGTCGTGAAAGAAAACTCATATGCCATTATTTCAAATCGTAAAGAAAAATTGGAACCCTTTGCAGTGGTTG
>JAIGNY010001168.1:905000-957500 GCA_020152595.1 Chiridota heheva | reverse complement strand
CAACATTGAATCAACATTCGTTTCAAATACTAATTTTATTTTTTGTACAACCATTTTTTTTTAAACCACGTCAAAACTGATATGTATTGGGCAATAGAGAAGTAAATGCTTGCAAAAGGAGCATAGATCATTATCACATACTTTTATTTTCTTAAAATATCAATTTCAGCTAAGAATTCGGTTATTTATTCTGAACTGAAACCATTGAAGCTTTGTATCCTTTGTCGTAACAAATGGTCTTACATTAAGATTTTTCCACAAATCCTTGATCATAGAAAGACTTATTTTTGTATTCCACCTTACACGTGCGTTAATATCATTTAAGAGGTCCTTTGTAAGAAAATTGTAAAAAGCTTTACATTTCAAATTAAAGGATCAAAATACTTTGCATGATGTTGGATTATACTTAACGAAACATACTTTGTGCATACGTTGCCCAAGGAAATTAGCATTCGCAGTTTACAAATACAATTGACTATCCCGAAATATGTTAAAAAGTTAAGCGATACATCGTTCGTCTTGAAAGATGTATCATGTATATAAAACAAACCATCATCTGTTAAAAAATCAACAAAATCAACAAAATCATGAATAGATTTACTTTGAATAGACAAAAGTCCAGCCCAGCATTTAAAAACATCTCTCCAAAACGCGTTTTGCATATCAAAAGTTACTCTGACAATGGCTTTAAAACTAAGCTCCAAAAAGCTATTGATTGGACAAAACTTTTCAAATAAAAGAACATATTTTCTCTCAACTCAATTTATAGCATTGCATTTATAATACATGTACCTCTGTAACCAACGAAATTTAAGTCACTTAAAATAATTATAAATACTGATATTTGTACGCCCCCCTTTGGTAGTTTTGAGTCATCTGACTCCTCTTTATTCTATTCCTCGCTCCCCAAATAAATTTGTATAAAACAGAATTAAGACTTGTGAAAAAGGCATCGTTAGGACTGGGTAAAACAGCCGCAACATGAGACAACTTTGAGAGAAAAGGGGGCTTCACAACAACTACTTTACCAAGAACAGTCAGTGTTTTTTCGACCATTCATTAATCAATATCATTCAGGTTTGTGTTATAATTCAAAGAAATCATTATCATATATAAAAACAGAGAAAATAATTCCAAAATATGTAAAATTACAACCATCACCCCAGCTAAAATCAAATTCATTGCTATCCCTGCCAAAAGATAACTTCTTTGCTAGCACCCATATTAAAGTAGATTTATCAAAATTTAACTTAAGATCAGAAACATCATAACATCTATTAATAATTGCTGGAACAACAGCACACAAAGAGTCATGGGTACCATCTAGAACAACAACAAAATAATAATTGTGTCATCAGCATATTGTGTTAATTTACCTGTGAATGACCAAAATTGATGCCATTCACCCTGTTATCACTCCTAATCATAATACCTCAAATTTCTACAGATAATAAGAAGAGATAAGGAGATAGAGGATCTCCTTGATAAGAAGAGATAAGGTGATATAGAATCTCCTTGATAAGAAGAGATAAGGAGACAGATGATCTCCTTGATAAGAAGAGATAAGGAGATAGAGGATCTCCTTGATAAGAAGAGATAGGAAGATAGAGGATCTCCCTGATAAGAAGAGATAAGGAGATAGAGGATCTCCTTGATAAGAAGAGATAAGGAGATAGAGGATCTCCTTGATAAGAAGAGATAAGGTGATAGAGGATCTCCTTGATAAGAAGAGATAAGGAGATAGAGGATCTCCTTGATAAGAAGAGATAAGAAGATAGAGGATCTCCTTGTCTGCAACTTCTACGGATCGAAAAATTTGTTGAAATATGACCACTAACTAAAACATAGGAATTGATATCATTAAATACAATTTACACCACTGAATGGAAACATCAGTGAACTTTCGCCTCTTTAAAACCTTCCAAATAAAGTTCATGTTCAAGGAATCAAATGCTTTTCAAAATCAGCAAGTAAAAGTAGACCACGTATATTTGCATGTTTTAAATATTGCATAATATCATATAAATATCTTATGTTGTTACCAATAAATCTCCCTTTCATGAAACCATTTTGGTCAACATTGATTACATATGGCAAGATAGGTTTAATACGTTCAGCTATACAACCTGAAGTAACTTATAAATAACATGCAAAAGATAAATTGGTCCCCAGTTTTTTATAAGCAAGCGAGAATTGTCTTTCTTAGGGATTATGGTGATCAAACTTTGTTTTTGTGTGACAGAAAAATGACCATAACGCAGACTATAATTGAATGAACGGATTTTGAAAGGTGATCATGAATCCAAAAAGTTATCCAAATTTCAACTCTGAAACCTTCAGGTCCTGGTGATTGATTTTTTTTCTTCTAATTTTTCAAAACACACAAATTCCATTCTCAAAAATAGGAACACACAATGTATTAGCAAAATGCTCAGGAATGGTAGATATAACAGCATCGTGTAATAAATCATGCAAATCGACATCATCGTCTACTAGAATATCAATGTTGTAAAATTTCTAACGTACTGAAGTATATAAGTATCTGATTCTAAATTTCTGAATTTGAATCGTAAAATGCACCATCAATTCCCTGAATGTTAGTAATACGTTAGTGATAAGTTTATTAACCGTATTACGCTTCTCCAAGTTAAAAACATACTTGCTGGGCTTTTCCCCAAATTCAACCCACCTGGCCTTGCACGTCTAAAAACATTGTTCATTTTAGTCTTACGTAAATCCTCTAATTCAGTTTTTAAACACTGTATTTCATGAGGAATGTTAACAGATTTTAGGGAAGTTATCTTTCAAGAATTTCAACCTGGTCTGAATATATCCTCACGCTGTAATTTTTGTGTTTCTTTCTAGAAAATACTTAATAGTAAAACCCCTTATTTCACATCACAGAGTCTCTAAGAAAAACTGGTCATTAATAATATGTTTTACCTCAAATAAAGGAACCTCGCTCAACGGATCCCGCTGAATATCTGTTAACATTATAATCCACATCCTTCAATAAACTGTTATTACACTTGTAGAAGCTTCGACCTTTAGTTATCTTATTAATTTCGACATCAAGAATAATTAAGAACGGTCAGTTTTATATTTAGGCAGAATGTCAACATTCTTTAAAAAAGCCATAAGTTCATCAGATACAAGGAAAATTAAAAACAAGCTTCTTTAAGATGAGTCACCTGTCTCCATTCACTATTTACCACAAGGCGCCATGGATCACAAAAACCTATATCCTCTTTCATTTAAAGAACTGACTCACGTGCGTGAGGATTTTTTCACCGCATATAATTTAAAAAGTCTAGATCAAAATTCTGTACTAAGTTCTAATCCCCGTAAATTATATTGTGGGCATCACCGAAATCATCTAAAATAGCCCTCAAACGAGAAAAACTGCGGTCATCCCTGTTAGGCCCATAGATATGAAACAAAGTTAAACGCAGGTCAGATAACGTTATATCCAAAGCAATTAAATTGCTATTATCTTTCCCTTTCCATTTATGAAAGATTGATGGACAATTTTTTTTAAGAATTGCTAAACCATGAGAGTCCTTTTCTTCTTCATAAGAGGAATAAGATTTCTTCTTCTTGCCCTCACTGTCGCCGTAAAGTCTTCGGAAATGAAGATAGGACTACCTCTAATTTGGGTTTTTTTTCAGTGCAGCCTTTCGTAAATTTTCTTTGTCTGCATATTTAAAAAGTAGGCGATTATAGCTCGTGGTTTATTTCCTTCGATTACCGGTACCTAAAACACAACGAATCTACCCGATGAGCTCTCTGTACCGCTCCGAGTTCAATATGAACATCGAGCTTTTCCTTCACCAATTTTACAACGAACCCCAGCCCTTCAATTGAACTTTCCTTTTTTCCTCTCTTTCTGGAATGCCAAAAATACGAAGATTATTACGTCGGAAGCGACCCTTTAAATTCTCAACCTTGGTCTGTTGGACATTCGATAAGCACCAACCATGGTACGGGCGGAAGCCTGGACCTCGTTAGATATCTTTGCGATTGTTTTGTCTGTAGTTTGAACAATAGCAGCTACATCTGACTTGAGTTCCTCTAACTCTTTTTTCAGATCTTCATTTTCAGCCCGAAGAAGACGCATATCAGAATCTATTTGTGAAAACTGAGCAAGTACATCACACAGGACGGTCTTAATGTCAATGATAGATTTAGATGAGGTTGAGTGGTTCATTGCTTTGGCTAGCCATTCATTATTAGGATTTGTATGCACTTGAAGATCAACAATAGAAGATTCCTTTTGGGATGGACCACTTAATGGCAACTTAGGCGTATTTTGCATGTTAGGCTGTTCAACGTTCTCCCCTTTATCTGATGCCCAAACTTGTCGAAGGGATTTCTGACCTTTTATCAGTTTGCTCCATCTTTTACTTTACAGCATGATATTAATAATCCAGCAATGTCTTCCGAAACAAATTTAAGTGCTGAAAAGCATAACAAGTACACGAAACACAAAGAAAACATGGACACGAAATAAACATGAAACACAATCGAATGAGGTTTGCAGCGCAGAATTTTGGGTGAAAATTGTTATCATCACATTTTACGCAAATAAGGCTATGCCGACGAGTTGTACCTTTGTCACAAATTTTGCATGGTTTAAAAGGCTTTGCACCACATTTGATTTGAAATGAATGTTGGGCGCAATACTCTCCTGATGATCTTCTATGGCAAAGGTTAGTTTTAGCCCTGATAAACCCCTTGCGGTGATTTTTTAATATCGATCTGCAGGCATAATTGTTTATATCTATTATGCATATATCTCTAATAGGATGCTCGAATCAACATTTGAATTCACACCATGCTTACCCTATAGTTGAAAAGCATTGGTTATCCACTTAAAAACAGATTATATATCGTATATGATTAACCCCAATTAGAGGTATATACATATAATATATCACTTGCTACGGATAACAAATACTGTTAACGATTTCCGAGATTATGTGTCTGCAAACAATATTCCAATGCCCGATCAATCATTAAGTAATACAGGCTATATCAAGAGCGACTACATAAACGTTGTTGCAGCAAACAACAATAGGCCTATTCCAGCCCCAAGAGGTGTTGGGCCAATTCCAGCCCCCAGAAGTGTGATACCAATTCCAGCCTCCAGAGATGTGAGGTCAATTCCAGCCCCACGCCCCACAGACCCACCACTACCTCAACAACTACCACAATGTCACCCACCATGTCCACCACCACCACCACCACTTCCTCCTCCTTCTCAATAACCACCTCCACAACCACCCGTCAAAGGCCTATCCCAGCTCCGCTACTCCTTTTCAAACAAACCCCTTGGCTTCTTCCTCTGAGGTTCTTGGGAAATCTTAGCAGACAAATTTACCAAAACAAATGGTGGAGAAAATTAATGACCTGAAGGGAATACAATTTCGGTTGGCCCTGAAGGTCCACTTAAAAAAAGAAAAACCTGACGGGAGTGAAGAATTTTCAAGTTCAGTCCTTCGGAATAAACAAGAGGTTGTTCTCAGTCTGTCAATGAAAATGAGATAGACGCGGCGCTTAACACAGCCTTTACACAAAATTTAGGAAACTTAGAAAAGTGGACTGAAGATTATCTAATAAGTTAATTTGATCAGTTGTTGTAAGTCATCTGTAAGTAACTTTATAAGTTGTTGTAAGCAACTTTTAAGTAACTTGTTAGTAGCTTGATAGGTTGATGTAAGTAACTTGTAAGTAATTTGATAACTTGTTGTAAGTAACTTGTAAGTAACATGATAAGTTGTTGTAAATAACTTAATAAGTTGTTGTAGGTCTTTTTTTAAGTAACTTGATAAGTTGTTCTAAGTAACTCGGTTTTCGATCAAACGATGGAGAATCTCTGCAAAAGAGTGAATGTAAAACTAGTGCGATCCAGCGAAGAGGAAAGATTGCGTAAACTTATAGCCAGTTCCTCATTTGCGAGACAGGTGTTTTTCGATGATGAACTAACTGCGCTTCATATGCATAAGAGCAGGCTGCTAATGAACCGCACTGTGTATGTGGGTATGAGTATTCTAGATCTGTCAAAGCATTTGATGTATGATTTTTATTACAACACACCGAAAAGCCAGTATGGAGATCGATGCAACTTACTCTATACCGACACCGACTCATCATTGCTAGAAATTCAAACGAAATATGTCTATGCAGATTTGATAAATAATTTGTATTTGTATGACACCAGTGATTATCCAAAGACCACTTCTAAGCAACTCATATTAAAGCATAATTAGTTGGTTGGTCTGTCTTAAGAATGAGCTTTGCATGTTTTCTTTACTGCAACATCCGATTTGTATACTTCTTCTGGTCGATTCATCTGAAATAACATCATTTTCTTTCAAGCAGTTTTCAAAAGATTCTCTATCTTTACAATAAAACAAATATAACCACAAAAACTGTTCCCTAAAATTTTCCAATACACTTAATATTATACTTTTGAGATAAAATATAGCAATACTACTTTGCGTGTCGATCACTTATTATGCATTTTTCACCTTTATGAGCCCTGAATTTTGGTTGCCGAACAATCATCAATTATAAACAAGGTTTCTTCTCCTGCCAATAGTTTATAATAATTTTTAATTGCTTTATCCAAAGAAATATCCAAATTACAAAGGTAAATTTTTTCATCCTTCCATATCCACCTTCTAAATTGGTATGCTTGATTCCACTTTAATGTAGGGCAGATGATCACAACATGTTCAAAATACTTGATATAACCACCACTCTTCTGAGGAGTGCTTAAATAAGTGCTAAAATAAACTATGTTTTGCCGCAACCGATTTGACCGACTATCATTGCTGAATGTGGAAGCTTTGGTAACATTTTTGTACAATCTAGTATATTGCAGATTTAAATTGCCCGTCTTCTTAAGCTGAGCATCCATGATCACGTATATGTAACAATTGAGTGCCCCAGCAGTTTCAGAATCTTTCTTGTTTCTTTCTTGAGTTGAAGGGTAATTCCATCAGAGCCATTTTCTATTCTTCTACTACTTCCATGTTTTTACTGTCATCATTACTCCTCAAGTCTAACCATAAACCATGCTTTGTTGTTGGGTAATCTTCAATATTCATTGCAGAAAGATTTAAGGCCTTTACCACCTTAGACCGTGCTCCATTTTAGAATCTGCAAAATGCTTTTAAATTTCATCCCAATGCTGGTATCTATACATGCCATGAGCATACAGTTGATAGGGGTTACCCTCGATGGTGACTAATGTTTTATTAATTTTTGGATTGTAATATTTTGATGCATCTCTTTTGAGTCCAATCCATCAAAGTTGATGATGCTGAAATAAAGCCATCTATTAGTGTAACAAATTTAGGTGTTTATTTGGACAATCACATGTCTATGAATGTTCATATTGGAAAAGTTTGTTCCAAAGCTTATCATGGTCTTTACAACATTCGTCAGATTGCCAAATATCTTAAAATAGATTCCATGAAAACCCTTATTAGTGCTTTTGTTATAAGTCACATTGATTATTGTAATTTACTTCTTGTTGAACTGCCTGATTATCAACTTTACAGAATTCAAAGAATACTTAATGGTGCTGCTTGGTTGATTTACAGACTACCAACATTTTCTCACATTAATGCTGTTTTGAAGTCCCTTCACTGGTTACCAGTCAAACAAAGAATTGATTATAGAATTATTTTACAAGTTTTCAAGTACATTAAAGGCCTTGCTCCAAAATGTCTATGTGAAATGGTAGTTGAAAAACCACCCCGCTATGACTTTCGTTTCAAGTCCCTATTTGTTCCCCGTATTAAGTATAACACTCTTGGCGAAAGGGCCTTTGCTTATAAAGGTTCTTGGTTGTGGAATTCACTCCCAACTGAATTTAATTGTATCGATAATGTATCCCTGACCTCCTTCAAAACTAAGCTTAAAACTTTTTTGTTTAAAAAGACATTAATCTATTGTGCAGCTTGATCCATTGTATTTCTATTTATGTTGTCATTTCTGTAGTCTTATTTTTGTTTTCGTATCTAATTTTCCTTTATGTAAAGCGCTTTAGAATGCTTTTACAAAATTAGCGCTATAAATTTATGCATTATTATTATTATTATTATCAAAGAAGAACCGCCACTATCATCACTTAAATCTTCAAATAACATTATAATTTCTTTCATGCTTTCGCTAGTGTATTTAAATTGATGTTCCAAACAATATTGCTTTTGTAAGATGTAATTTAACGATGTTTTAGTATTCTATCATATGATATAAAGAGTTTTCCTTTCTATTGATTTCGAATTGTTCTCGCAAGCTCTGTGTTAGTCAACATGTTATATTCTTGTGAAATTCTCTCGATGATATATCTAGCTGCGGCATTCAGGCATTAGAGCTTTAATAACGCAAAATAATTATTAAACGTGAGTTCATAGGTTAGTGGTTCTGTCGATGAACCAGTTTCGATGAATATGATTATGACTCTGCAGATTATGGCTCTACAGATTAGGGCTCTACAGATTATGGCTCTACAGATTATGGTGAGTATGATAGCCCTGCGAAATATGATGAAACTTCATTTATGGATGAAGAATATTTAAAAACTCTGAGTAGAGATCAACAGATGATGGGTGCTATCGCTGTTGGTAATCTAACAGGAGAAGAGTCGCAGATTGAACTAAGAAACACAAAAATGGATGCATTCTATAATGTTATACCAAAAAATTGAACTACGACCTTATTTTTTTTAAGATTTTAATAATTTTGACTACAAGAAAAATGGGCAACTTTATATTGCTGGAAGTAGGAAAAATTAAATCTGAGTAGTGATTCCAACAATATATTTTGCTCTGTCCACACTTAAAGCAAAGTATGGTGTAAATTTTATTAGAAACAACCTTGATTTTATATCTTATGAACTGTTGCTACCTTCGTCAGAGCCCTACAAAAGCTGTACCAAATACAATCAGAGAATTTCCCACTGCAAGAAACTACCTCAAACAGCGAACACAGTTGATCAGCTGCTTCAATATATCAGTAATCAACTGCCTCAAGATACCAGTGACTAGGTGACACAAACCGAGGACCTACCCATGAGAGAGCTACTAGGACTCAACCATGCTTTACAAAGAACTAATGGTAAGCTAGTCAATAATTCAGGAAAGCTGAGTCAACTGGACGAAGAATTATTAGCAGAAAAACAAAACTTACCTCAAGCAGAGAGGCGAGAAAATAGTGATTAAATCAAAGAGAGTAGAGAAAGAAAAACATTTAAAAGTAGAGATAAAGTCACGGTTGGAAGTTGCCAGTCAGAACTCAGAAGCTCTTAGGTGTGAAATGAATAGAATCAAAGAAACTTTCAATGAAATCCAAAGTGATACAATATTAGCAGAGAAAATAAGAACTCTTTTCAGAGAGCAAGGAGTGACTGTGGTGAGCATATTATCTGTTTAGCTTTAGCGATAAGTACAATTGTGTCTTCCATTGTGGCTGCAGCTCGAGGTGCAACTCTTCCACCAACCCCTACCACACCCCATTCCCCACCCACACTGAAAGGTGGAGGCGTGAAAGACACTCTGAAACATTGATCAATTTTGCTTAAAAAAGTAATGCCAAGGCATTAGATCCACTTCCTGGCATTATTGGCGCCATTGTATCTTGGTTGTTTAATGTATTAAAAGGTGCGGTGGGATGGCTTGCCGAACACGTATACGCATTGGTCAGTGGTGCTGCTATTTTAGTTGTGATGTATCTACAAAAGGAATTGAAGTAGTTACACCAATTTGTATGGTAAATAACCAATATCCAATATTCCTAACACACCAACTATCAAAGCTTTTTATTTAACGCTTTCATGTGTGTCATTTCCTTCTTCTAGAGTAGATATTGGGGTATCCACGGGCACTGGGGTATCCACCGGCACGGGTATCCACCGGCCATCCGGCACGGGGGTATCCACCGACATGGGTAATCTATAGTTTGGGAATATATCTCCGAAGTTGACATGGAAAGATATTAGTGGAGAAATATATATGTCCTTGTTAACAAAAATGTTTTCTAAACAGCTATTTCTTTAGCGCTATATATTTACATTGTGATCAAATCTCCACCACGGATAATCTCTTCAAGGGAAAGCCTTAAACAATTTTGGGTGTTATCCAGCTGGCTGATAATTGTTTTGGAAGTAATGCAAATAGCTAATACACTACAAAGGACAAAGGAGAGAAAACCTTTGGAACACATTAAGTGGCGTAGCCAGAAGGGAGGCGAGGGGCAATCGCCCCCTCCGTGCTCCCCACCAATATTTTATTCCGTCGGTTCAGATTGGTGCCGTCAAGTCAACCAGCTTTGACATTTCAGGTGCTCATTAAGTTTTTAGATTTCAAAAGGGCACTTTTTCAGAAAAAGGTTCTTCGGTAATAATGTATTAAACATTTCTGCGATTTTGTATAAGAAATACATGAACTAAGACACAGAGAGAGAGAGAGAGAGAGAGACCGGGAGAAAGAGTGGAAGAGAGGAAGGTGGGTGTCGGAGTACATGTGATACAGAACAGGCTCATTTTAAAAGTTGGACAACATCTACACAAGTTTGTAGTAAATTATTGAAAACGTTTCTTTTAAACAACCCATATTTTTCAAAGAGTGACGATAAACCTAACCATGTACAAACGTAAACAATAAAACATTATGTTTTCGCATGCGTTTTCATGATTTTGTGTTTTGTATATGATGTATTATATATAGCTCTCTTTAACATGAATTTTGAATTGTATAAACACCTTCTTGCTATGCGTTTTGACAAAGGTTTTTGCCCTTGAAATGTCAATTTTGCGAGAGCTTCCGGGGACTTTGACCCCTGCATCCCTACCGGGGCTTCACCCCTGGACCCCACCAGGGGCCCTTAAGCGGGACCCTGGACCCCACGCCGACAAGTCCAGCGCTTTGCGCTTTGTATATGGTGTAATATAGCTCTTTTTGACATGAATTTTAACTTGTACAATACACCTTCTTACTATGCGTTGTGACACACTTACTTTTTTGCCCTTGAAATGTCAAACAAAATTTGAGCTTCGGGGCTTCGCCTCCTGGACCCCTACCGGAGCTTCGCCCCCTGGACCTCTACCGGAGCTTCGCCTCCTGGATCCCTACCGGAGCTTCGCCCCTAAACCCCGCCAGGGGCCCTTGAGCGGTCCCCTGGCTAAACCCTCGGTGTCATCTCAACTACGTCACTCAATATCGTGTTGGTTCAATTTATTCCCCCCCCCCCCCACGCAATATGAAAATCCTGGCTACGCCACTGGACACACTATAATTAATGAAGTGGATTTCAATAATCAGGATTTGAAGGGAAAGAAAATTAACAACCGTTGCTGCCTATTATTTTCAAATTAGCGATTGTTTGAAATATAACATGAGCATCTTTGGCCCAGATGATAAAGCAAGTATGAGGAAATGTAAGGTATAATAAGCCAAATAATCACAGAGGAAATAGAAGATTTAACAAGCCAAAGGATCACTGATGCAAAACAAAATATTATTGACAAATGTGGGGTTAACACCACTGGAGATGTTGTAAAAGTGACAAATGTAAACCGAAGAATCTAAATAGAGTTGAAGCTGGTAAAGGATTAGCAGAAAATAATAAGCGACAGAGAGAAAAGTTGAAACAACAAGAAACATTATCACAAGCTCCTGAACCTCACAAAGCAGCTGTACCGTCCAATGTTCAAAGCAATTATTACCCAGTTGTGGGAGCTACCGTTGCTGCGGGACTGATTGCGTTTTCCCTTTATCAAACAAAAAATAAACCAGTTCCTCCCCATGTGCAAAGCACTAAAACAGTGTGTAGAGAACCAAGCGTTGATGATATGGAATAAACACAATTGAAGAAATATATCATCTGTTTATACACAAACGATGAGTGCAATTGATGCAAATAATATTGTCAACACAGCATATTATGGTGCCGTAGTCTGGTAGTAGGTGCCATTGATGTGCTGTATAGCATGCTTGCAAGAAAATTATCAAACCGGCCGACCTTGGAAAACTACAAACGTGGCCAAAAGTGTTGGGACAAAACGGCTCAAAAATTCTAAACGCCCCCGCCTATTCCCCCTTTTCAATGTTGTGCGCTTTGTAAAAAGTATGGTAAAATGCGACTTTCAACATTGATCGAGGGGAGTGGGGCTTTGTCCCAGCTACTTTTGGCCACGATTGTCTGACAGTCTAAGCGCCTGTACAAAGTATATGACAGCCAACGACATGTCAATGAAGCAATCGGAATTCATAGTTATAGAGGGCAAGTTCATGACATCGTTCAGAATTGTACTCCTTTGGCGAGCCCTTTGTTTTACAAATGAAGAGTATTGTGTTTTGATCAAATAGATAATGAAGGAAATAAGTTGTATGGCTGTTGTCGTCAATTTTGAATATTAAGAATATTTGAAGACATCTTGACGACAGTAAACACCATATTAGAAACGCCCACAAATGTTGGCATGAGTGTGCCATGTTTGGCTACTCCACAGGGGAGTGATGAAATACGGGACCAATAACATTATAGATTCAATCAATTCCGGAAATGATCAGCGCAGTTTTCCGATTATTGTAGTGGTACCGCAACATGGCCGTTTGCACTACTGCAAAGTTGAGCCAATCGATTTGCACTAAATCATGTCGTTTTCTGTTATTTTTTAACCTAAAGAAATAATCTTTTAAAGTCTCATAACGAAATTAAATTTGATCAATATATACAATCTACATCTCCCTGAAGGACCATGTTTAATTTCACGATAGTTTTCGAGAAACCAACGGTTTGCACTGTATATGTTGTAAAGCTTGATCTATAGTTTACTCTTTCTCTATTATTTACCGCTAACCGTGAGCTGGTGATATGCGTGCTTTTTGCATAGGCATATGCCGCAAACCGTCAAAGGGTGTGCATTTTGCATAGCAAATCCCTTATGAATTAGTGTATTTTTATATGCAAATGTCTATTAAATTATCATATAATGCATTCGTTTATGATGATATATATTCACTATAATTTATAATTCCGAAAGTGCGACAAACTTTAAAAATATGCAAATATCCTAGGAAAATGATCGAAAAATCATTCATGCAATCGAAATTAATGAAAATTATTTTTGAAACCTGCGGCTATTTTCTCAATCGAAAAGGTAACATCAATGGTGGAAATTCGGCGCCCGAGCTGTCTACCTGGCATTCAAGTTGATATACAAAATACTTCCACTTGATAATTTACCGTGAGTTACAAACAAATAACAAACCGAAACTTAGTGAATATTACACTACTAGCGAAAAACAGGAGATGAGAGAGATTTATTTATACTATTGGGGCTTGGTGTAGTAGGCGTTATTACTTATGAATATGTAAATTAGTTATACATCTAATTTATGATATATACCATGGACACAAGGACAAGAACAAAATAATGAGGGTCTATTACAGCCCAGGGGGATATTGGAAGGGAAGGGTGCTGTGAAGAAGTTATCCAAAGAAACGAAAGTTTCTGAAAAGACAACTAGCTGACTAGGGAATGGTTGAGTAAGCAAGCATTGTGGCAAATAAATCTGCCACCACCTTAATATATTCTACGGCCAATAAGTGTGAATAGCAATAGTGCAAAGCCTAATGACATGTATGAAGCTGATTTACTCCTTTTACCTCGGGACACTGTTGTAAAGCCACAGATAGTAACATGGAGGGGGGAGGGGGGGGAGGGGCATATAAGTATGCCTTGACGATTGTAGATGTTGCCAGTCGTTATAAGAAAGCCGAGCCAACAGCAGATAAAACAGCTGTTCAAGTGCCTCAAGCATTTTGAAAGATTTATAAGCGAAGTCCATTAACATATCCTAAATTAATAAAGATGTATCCAGGAAAAGAATTTATGGCAAGTGTTAATGCTTTAAAGAAAACAAATAATGTGAGTATTCAAAGAAGGGAGATCGGAAATCATAGAGCACAAGCAATTGTTGAGAGGTTTAATATAACAATAACAGAAAGGTTATTTGGACATCAGTATGCACAGGAAATGTCAAAGCAGTCACAACAACGGTCGACGGGGTGGGTTGGGAGAATAGCGGCCGTTGTCGTAGCTTTGAATAATGAGGTAAGTCGCTATCAAACTGAAATCAGTTCCACAACAACCTAGTGCACCGGTAAATATACCTGAAGGTAGCATGGAGCGGATAATCTCAAATTATTCAAAAGTGGGATATCTTTACGCCCCGAATGAGGCAGAAAAAGATACCAGACGGCGAGCCACCGATTCTGTATGGTCTACCAAGGCATACTCCATTACAAATTATGCTGTTACAAGGAACCAACCTGTGTTATATTACTTGGAGGGTGGACTCCAAAGATCTATTGTGAGAGGAGAACTTATGATTATTCCTCCTGATACTGAGTTACCCCCTCCACCTCCTACCCCCCCCCCCTTCCCCGCCTCCTTCCCCACCCCCTCCCCCACCCCTTCCCCAATACAATACAATTTTTTAATGCATTATTCAGATTGAATCTTATTGTGTTCTTTCATATAGCATGAACATTCTATCTTGTTACCGTAACGCATTGTTCTGCAATCAACTTTCACAATTGTTTAAAAGAATAAAACAAAATTAGCACAAAGATTTTGGATTTTGGATCAAAAACCCACCATCTAATTGGCGAAGTCAATTTCATTATTTTCGTAGAAAGAACTCAAGGAAATAAATAAAAGAAGTGCACGAAAATTTAGAGATGAGTTCACTCTATTAAACCATCAAACAATCAATAAGCTTACGGAAAACTAAATATTTTATTTCCAAATCTTATACAATACTTTTTTTCGAATCTTGATATTCTTTGTGATGTGAAATAGAAAAGCCTTTGTTTTAAATTTCGGCTAAGAAAACACATGTGCTAAACTGGACGTTTGATGAAAACTTACCAGAGCATGTATCACACATTTTCCTATAGGTAAATGACTCGATATACACACATGGTAACAACACAAATTTGCTTCGATATCTTTGATTCTCTCAACTGTTCTGTTTTTTGATAATGCGCGAGTATACTGCATGTGAGACAAGACAAAAGTACAATTGGTGTATGGTGCTTATCTGTAATAGATCTACGACATTCTTGCAGGTATACCAAACCACAGTTCAGCATACATTACGACTCTTAATATCATAAATATTCTGAATAATATTTAGTATTAATTATTAGTTTTTTATATTTGGTTTGAATTAAAACACATCTTTGAAGTGTTTTTTGTAAAGTTGAAACCTCTCTGCATTCAGTCTCTGTATACCTGCATAACTTAGTACATGCATAACTCATGGAAGACACTACTTGTCACGATGACGTAGGCAGTGTTGTTTTCCAATTTGTTGTAGTGGGGGGACGTTCTATGGTTTACTATCTAAGCGGAGCGCCACCATTGATTGGCGCGAAGCGTGATTTTTTTTTTCAAAAGGCATCCCCTATGTAGATCGCAGGAAATGACACTTCCCAGGTAATATTACTATTTTGAACGTTTAAAGTGTATTATTCTAAGAACATATATTGTTTTTTTGCTCTTTATTTCCAAATTATATAACAATATACATATGATTATGACAACAAATAATTATAAATATGAGAACAAACTACTATATAATGATACACAAAAGGAAGTATAATTAAACAAAATACCGTATTCGACCTATGCGCTTAATAGAAGAAAAAAAAATGAATTTCATATCGTACGGCATAAATGATAAATATAAATTCTAATAAGCGTCCACCCCAAAGTAATTCACATCGAGAAGATGTACACACTGGACAGATGAACGCTGCCAAACTTATTTATTTCATGTGAATAAAGTTAATCTATTTGTTTTTATGTATATTATTACTGTTAAGTTAGAGGCCATTTTGGGGATATTTTTGGTAATGTCAGGCCTTGATATCAAATTGACCCTAATGTCGCATCCACACGCATTGAGTTGTACTGTGTGAACATGAAAGATTGGGTAAAAATGATACAAGGGCTTACGTTATCATTGAATAAACTCACAATTATTGCCAGTTTTGTGGATTTTTGCGTAAATTATGTTAAATTATTTTTTATAGTGAAATGTTTGGAAGGGATTGTTTATTCTATTACAATTTGTTTGTGTTATAGTACTATCATTTCCGCGATTTTCTTTGTTTCTTCATTTTTTTATTTAAATTTTTTATAGGCGTTTCCCCTGAATATTAAGTGGGAAGACGGCGTTCCCCCGCGTTTCCCCTGGAAAACAACACTGGATGTAGTGTTGATCAATTGAACTCGAGTTTGTCAAGTTCGTCAACAGCTACCGTAGGCTACATTAATATTTATATGTTTAGGTAAGCTTTATAAAAGAAATGGAACTTTTCAGTAGGAATTCAGACATAATGTATTTTTCATGTTTTGTTATTCCCCTATCAAATCAGTACGACGTTCCCCTCTCGTTACCCTTGGGTATGTATCCTGTTTAAGAAGACATTAGACTGTTAGATACACTTAAATCACAAGAATTAAAGTCATGAACTACTAAAGTAATTGTCGAACCACTACTTTTTATCAGTTTTCTATCAGTTTGTACTTCGGTGACATTGCAATCTTTTTTATTGGGATTGTTTTCTTTCACGCTTTATAAACAAATACATAAACAGCGTTCTGCCTACAATACATTTTTGTCCGATTTGGATTCGTTCAAAATTGACGCGGACTCTGATTGGTTTAAATGCGACTCGGCTCGGATTGCAGCAAAAGAGACTCGGAAATGTGAGTTTAGGGGCGGCAACAGGAGCGTTTTTTTTTTATCATATAACAGCGTGAATCTGTCTTGTGCTTTGCTGAATCCCCCACCTCCCACCCTGTCCTTCAACATCCGTTTTCCCTTATGATAATTAAACTGATATACTATTTTTTCCCATTAAATTGATTTACCTTGCGTTTCTAGCTTACACTATGCTTTTAACAGTTTAGTAATTGATTACGATTTACACACACACACATACACTTATACAAATTGTTGCTACAGCCCTGTCTATAAATACCGTGCTGCACATTAATTGCTAAAATTAAACAATATATTTCTTATTTATTCTGAAGAAAGTTAAAACAGGATCTGCTCTGGAATTGGCTCCTCTGTTCCGACATATCTACGATACGTTATACGATACGCAATATGTACTAAGGATACCTTGTTCTAAAGATACCTTTCCTACAAGTTCCATGGATCCTGTTGTTTCTTGTAAATATCACAATTCTTAAAAATGTAAAGATTGAAATAAAATAGGACCAACAAAACAGCAACACTTCATCTCTTAAAACTACTCAATGCACATATATAACAGTATAATGGACACTTGCAAATATTTAGAATATATCCCTTTATTTCTGTTTATTTCTATACAATTTGCTGCAATATTTAAGATTGGTAACTCAAATAAGGCTCTCCTATGAAGCACGAAAAAGATGATTTTTTTTTCATAAAAAAGATTACTCCGAAGAGTATGTTCTTAGGCTATGCATTATTTGCCAAAGCTTTAAACGGCAAATCCCGCCAATTCTTGTGAAGAATTAATTTTTGCTTTTGATGAAATATTTGATTACGATTTACAAGTTTGATATATTAATTATTATATTTTGATTTGTATCTTGCATTCATTTCACATCTGTCTGCAGGTGGATGACGTTACCATTAAAATGTAGAGCGAAGTTTACGAAACGATATGTAACATTTCGTACTAAAAGATAAAGCTGGCGGTCTTAGAATGAATTAATTACATAAGTGTAGAAATTGTACGTTATACCTGAAGGTTCTATTAGATTCAAATCTTTTTCTCAATCTTTTTAATAATTTTTCCTCCATGTAAACGCCTGAAATATATCAAATGAGCTATAACTTTTTGATATTTCTCATGCATGTGGGGCGTAGACAATTACATGCTGCCTTTATTGATAATTCCAAGCCAACTCTTTGTACTCTATCAATTGGAACAGGAGTGATGGAAGTTTTCAACAGTTTTCCGAAATTAACTTTCTGTTCATCACATTGGTTTTCAATAAACGCCGGAAGCATTTGGGACGGTTTTTCAAGTGTGCAATTAAACTGAATCTTTAGTTTGGTATGAAATTAAATGTGTCTGTTGCTTGTCATTTCTTGCAATTCCCGGTCTTCAAATAGAAATGTACGAAGTAATGCCAAGTGAGAATTAGATTGTTATATCTTTGCTCTGGAATTGAACTTGAGTTGAATGGCTTCGAAGCATGAATTTTGAAGACCTTCAAACAAATAAAATTTAACCCAAACTATATTCTGCTTTTCTCACATAATTGTTGTATTATAAATTGTATGCAAAGTTTACCATTATCAAAGATTGTATAGTAGTACTATTGTAGACGTGCTACATTTTACTTTTCTTCAGTGCTCAGGAAAATGGTTTGAAATGGTTTTTAGTAGCACAGTTTTTTTACAGAGATGCATACAGCGGGGGTTTGGAGGTCAGTGGCATGTCAATATTGTCCCCCGACATCTAAGACATTGCTACTTGCAGCACCCTTACTAAATATTTCTTAAATAATGTAAACGCACGCTTAAACCATTCTCGAAATCAACTCGTACGTACAATTTACACGTAGAGTGTATATATAATTGTACAATGTATGGAGTGTGGGGGCAGTGGTGCGTGAATTTTCGGTGGCCTTGAAATGTTCGATTTTCAAACATGTGGAAAATCAGAACATCGTTGATGTAAGGGCGCGATTATTTCTTATAGAGGTTTCGAGAGGTTGTCGGATGATTTGAGGGGTCAGCGGATGATTTGAAGGGTATCGATTTTGATTTGAAGGGTTATTACAGGAATTGGAGGGCTATTGGACTGTCGGAAGATTTGATGGGTCAACAGAGGATTTGATGGGTCAATGGATGATTTGATGGGTCAGTAGAGGATTGGATGGGGTAAGTCGATAGTTTGAGTATATGAGGGGTCAGTGAATGGTTTGAATGGTCAGCTGATGATATGAGGGGTCAGCGGATGATTTGAGGGATAATTTAAAGTTTATAACGTCCGAACCCTTTATTCCTACCATTTAACATTATATAACAAATATATACAAATTATTTATACAATTATAAATGTATACTTATTACCTTTGTAGAAATTTGTTTTGCTTTAAATGCAAATAAATATACAAATTTACTGTTATTTACTGGTAGCAGCATTGTTTTTTTCCAAAAACAGAAAAGAGGAAATCAGACCAAAATAATGGACAACACAATACATTGACTTAAATTTCATTTGAAAGTTACAGTACTTTTGATAATTCCTTCTTTTTTCTTGAAAAATAATTGAAAATCTTGGATTATAAATAAATATCGTTTCTTACCATTTTATAGTTGATTGAATGATTGATTGATCACTGACTGAATAAGAACATATTCATTTTTAGTTTAAGAGTATTTCTAATCATATTTGATCAATTCTTCTTTTTTTTTCTCACTCTCTTATTTTTCTTTTCAAATTAAAGGTGAGTTTCAAAACGTATATCCCGTCACAGAAAAAGCTTCTGCAATCCCCATAGAGATTATCCTTGGGAACTCGTCTATCCAACCTTTCAAGGTATTTATTTTTCTGCTTAATACTACAATAAAAGAAGAAACTTCAAACTCATTGCAAAACGTGTGTCGTTATGGTTGATGATTATCCACTCACAGTTTCACTAATTTTGTTAAGACATTAAACATAATACTGCGTCATTTGGTGCTTAGAACTGTCGTTTGAAAATTTTTGAAGCCTGAAGGTACCTAATAATTCTTTCTGTTTAGTGAACGTTTTCAATTGCCTGCTTGAAGCGTTTATAATCGTTTTATTTAGATAATTATATCATACGCTTTTAGACATCGTTGCCCTTTGATTGATTTTACTTTTTGTTGTCGTAGATGTAAAATGATTTAAAATATGACTGAAAATTTAACGGCAGTAAACGCTGCAAATGGAAACCCCAACCACGGAGAATAGTCTGGTTTCAAGAAATATTTTACATTTTACTAAATTTCCTTGTACAATTAAATGCATGGCCGACAGCAGTTTCTTTCAATAAAGGTTTTCAGAGCTCAAATTGCAATGTTAAGTGAAATAAACCGATAAACTTTCGTAGAAATGTGCTTATTGCATTTAGCATTTCTGCTCTCGGTACGTCTAATTGTATTCGTTCAATCAAATGAATGCTTTTAGGTAAAGGTAGATCTTTCTAAAGCGCTGTATGCAGTCTACGTCTCTGCTGAAGTATCTTGAGTACCGTCGAATGCAATTGAAATGTCGTGTTTTAAAAGTTTGTGTACATTTAGATAAAACGTTTAATAACTTGCTTTGAATATATAAATTAATAATAATAAATAGTAAATAAACAATACAAATTGAATAACAGGATTATGATTTTTTACGAAAATACTGTTTCTTATTTGTCTGTCACAACATGCTTTTTATATCAAAGATTACTAATAGTTTTCTCTTTTCTACTCAGTCCCTTAATCATTAAAATTGGGATTCGCACCGTAAAATAATACAAATATCCCCGTCACTGATATCATACCTTTACAAATGTTACTAAAAGCTTTACCATTGAGCTTCACCTCCCCCTTACTTTATACTCTTACTCTGTGACATACACCTCCTTTTTCATTTTCCATGTATTACCAATGCAACTATCCTCCATTCACCTACTTAGCGTGTGAAAAAACCAACAAATTATGATAAAAGAGTTTTCGGTGTTTTAGGGTCTATTGGATGTTCTGAGTGACAGAAAAAACTATCAAATTCTGACCCTGGAAATGGGTTTAAAATGGGTCACACCCAAGATGGCCGCCACTGACCCTGAAAATCATGTAAACGGCTGTAATTTCCTTAATATTTGTAATAGAACAATAATTAATGTTTTACTCCATGATTTTAAGAGTCAAGCAACTCATTGCTGCCATACGAATTTTGATCTGACCAGTCAAATCCAAGATGGTTAATGCCAACCATGAAAATAGGGTAAACGGCTGTAACTTCCTTAATATTTGGGATGGAAGAGTCATTTTGGTTTTGCTCCATCTTTACTTTAAGGTTTGAATGATCAGGTCAGAATTGTATAGGTACCATTGAAATAAAACCATGGAATACAAAGAACAATTATTGTTCTATTCCAAATATTATACAAGTTTTTTAGGGTCGGCGACGGCCATCTTGCGGGGGTAAAATCAGAATTCAATTGGTAGCAATGAGTTACTCACTCTTCACTCACTCACCCTCACTCACCTAACTACCTTCCCACCCTCCACTCACCTACCAATCCTCTAATGACCTACCCACCCTCCAATCACCTACCCACCCTTCAATCACCTATACACCCTTCACTTACCTACTCAACCGCCACTCATCTACTATTCATCTAACGAACGTACTCTCATTAATTTCACCCAAAGATCATTATACACCAGCTGTTTACTTCCCTCTTTTTTGTATCATTATACATACAGAGAGCAACGCAATCCTCTCATTGTCACCTCTTACAACCCTTGAAAACATACACAAGCAGATATATCATTTCTAATTTCAAGATTTTGCCAGATGTTAAACTATCTTGCTGATTGTGCCTCTTAGTGAGTGTCACTAGTTCTTAAAGGTCTATGGTCGATCAAATTTGCAATTTTAATACTAAACTGAGCAGTTTTTTAATTTTGAGTTATCACTTACAATTTTTGAGTTATGGCTGACCAGTGTTGAATCAGTTTTTAATTTGTTTTAATTGTTTAATTTGTGATGCATTACCGGAAAGACACTTCAAAATTCTACTATGTATTTCTTTAAATTTCTTTACAAAAACTTGCGCACTAAAAATGCTAAGAAGCTCTTTTACTCTTAGACTTTTATTATCGCAAAGACCAAAAACGTTTTGATTAGAATTAACAGCACCACTTCAAAGAATTATTATAGATATTTGAAGTAAAAAAACGAGTTACAAAAGGAAATACTAAGATCGCACTGTAATATATCATAAAATTAACACAAAATATGCAAATTGGTGCCTGAGAATTCAAATTCGGTAAAATGTTTAAACGATATGATGAAATAATTTGCTACTATGGTGGTTTTTTAATAGATTTTAAAGTAATTTAGCTAATGTTGCCTCTACACGTCCATAGGTCTTTAAACGTAAGACGTATGAATTGCGATCAGTGTCTTGCGACGTTGATTAAGAGCCTCGAAATTACGTTATGTGAAACTTGAGATATCCTAGGAAAAACTAGACACATAGAATAACATCAAGATGCGTTTAATATAATTAATATCAATATTATCTGCTCACGATGAATTACATTAGGATTAATTTAATTTTAAAATGTGCAAAATATATCAATTTTGGAGATTTCCAAGGTCATGTTTAGGAAGATTGAGTGTGGTTCATATTACCGTCAAATTATATTTCAGAACATCAGAACTATTGGAAACATATCTATTATGTATAATGTGGAAACACTTGGTTGTTAGAATTTATGATTCAGCATGTAACTTACTACTTTAACTCTAATAACAGTCAAAAGGAAATCGACAAAATTACATTCACTTGAAGATTATTACACTGGAGAATAGAACACAGGACGTAACACAGGTACAACAACAGTGCAACTATCACAAACACAGATATACAGGAACATATATGATTTGCTGTTTCTATAGGAATATTACTGCTTTCGATATTATAGGGAACCATTATTACATCCAGGATTATTACACAACATATTACTAAAGCTGCTTTGTTGTTCCGTGGATGTGCACAGCCTTAAAGGTGTATGAAGAGGTAGAGGCAACATTAACTAAAGTGATATTTCAGTTTAATCGATATATGCACAACATAACATAATGTGTTATATTAAACTCATTGAAGAGGCCTATCTCTGCCTTCTTTGGTTATATAATATTGTCCGTATTCTATGCAGGCGACTTTAATGAAAGCAATATTCACATTCAAGTTTCAAATATTAGATTTACCGATATTTATTTCTTTGCAGAGGCAGAAGAATATAAATAACGGCATGTGGTTGTGGTTTCTTTTTCTGAACATATGTTTCTAATCTAGTATGATCAAATACGTTTTCCTCATAACTTTGGCACTTCCGAAAGTCTAGCAATCACAGAGATGTCGAGCAAAAAGTGTTTTGGAAAGAAGACGTAAATTTCAATTAAAATTGCGATATGAAATGAATGGCGGTATTATTAGTAAGATATTGCAATATGTGTCATCACATATATACCCCTGCTTGTGCATTACTTATCACTTAGCAGGTGAAATCTTCTTCAGAAATCTACATCTGAAACTTCACATCCCAGGTATTGTTGTATTTACTCGAAACTATCATCAAATTTATGTGAAAATGTGAACAAGGGTAAGATAAGGGCTACATTATTGATGACGTAGACTGCAAATTAATTTTAGTTACATATGTTAATCACAAGTAAATATCAAGATGAACATCTCGCAAATACTTGCACATTGTATTTTCCATACACTTAATAAAAAGCACCAACAAAACTGATATCATGAATGATTTAGACATACTGCAATCTTCTGAATGAGATATACTGTAATACCATGTCGTTTAATGTTTTGATGTCTAAAATGACATTATAATAATCCTCATCATTTTACACTAAAGATTGATTGATTTTACTCATTTCAGTTTATTTTACATAATTTGTTAAATTCTATCCTCATATTTCCAGTAATTTCTACTTGAAAATGCGTCGTCTTGTTTTAATAGTATTGATTTACTAGCTCATAGGTAATGGATATCATTTTCTGAGGAAGAAAGCTGTTTTTCCGGTATCCAGTGGAATCCCTTAGAGACCGGAGACCATACAAATATTGATTTCATTAACATTCCAAACACTACCCAAGTTTTTAATTAAGCAGTAAATACAAATACATTTCATGAACCAGTTCGAGCAATAACTGGAAACTACTTGTTATCAATACTTACCAAATACAATTTGGTTGTAATGTGTACGTCCACGTTTTTTTTATATATTTAAATAGCTGAAAATCATTAGGTGAAAAAGCATAGAAAGTCACTAATGTAGGTAAATCGAACGCACAACTAAAGTGAATGATATTATATGTGTTTGGATTAAATTTCCACTGGCACCGATCATGTCTAATGCAAACGTTTGTCTTAGTCGTATTACCGTTCAAAATATCCACGCGACTTTCAAATATTCAAGTTGACTTTCTAGATGGATAACGCTGATCTGTATACGTAACGCTTTTAACATTCGTGTTACACTTACGTTTCCTTTCTTCGAGATGACAAATTTTAGAACTTCAGACTTAATTCTCAGACTATATTCCGTGATACGAGGGGAGTGTACTGTCCCTGGGCGAGTTAGCCTTTAGGAGGTACCTTCATACAAATTTGCCCAGAGGTGTTCAATTGTGGAACCCGTGTGATTTATATTAAGTGTGGTGTTATCTAAAGGACCAGGTAGAAAGGAATAGGTGATCCTGGACCTGGTCCTAGGTTAGAGGCCCACTTTAAAAGCTGGCGTGTACCAGTGATGTATCCAATTAGCTGAGACGTGTCTCACAAAACGCTGCCAGGGCAGCACATGGGGATCAAGTGGTCATGCGATTAGGGTAACCGTGTGACTAGATGCTGACGTCATTGACGGGTTCACTGACTAGTAGTCTGTAATGACGTGTATTCATTTCAGATACTGGGAGGGTGAAGTCAAGTTCAAGGTTTGCAGATACCTGTAGAAGCGCAGAGCGTATTGTGTCTCATTGTTTTCTCAACAAAACTGTTATTTTGAGCTGATAAACTGAAGAACATTTGCATTACAGAACTGTTTGCAGGTATTGTGACCACCTTGTTCATTCTTTCCAAGCCTGAGTGGAGTTCAATGGGTGAACAATAGTAGAGAAAGAACAATGAGGGTTCGATCAAATTGTATTGACTTTAAGGCTGCAATATGTTGCAAAGTATTAACTGTATTATTAACTGTATTATGGTATAAATGATTTAAGAACCTGATGATATGTTATAAATTATCAGGGCAGCTATGCTGAATTTATATGTGCATTTCCATATGTATTTGATTATGCAGGACTCTGAAGCTATACTGGAGTCAAGTGTTGCTATCCAAATGCTTATAGTCAGTGAGCCAACCGTAGACCCATCCCCCTCCCCCTTCCCCTCCTCATTTAAGATTTTTATTCACTACACTTTTTAGTTAGTCTGGACCCTCAGCAATCAGTTTCTGCTTGTTTGTCATTAAACTGATGGTGGGTGTGAGCGCCAGGGCGTTGTCATGGCAACGCCTAAATGAGAAACTGGAATTTTGAGAAAATGGCATATCTTTGTAAATTGATAACATATTAGCACACGTTAAAGGTTCAGGTATATAGATTTTTTGCTGCTCAGTTGATTGCTATCAAGATTTGAATCATTTAAGGTCGTTTTCATGTCTTTAAGGACCGTTGTCATGGCAACGCCATGATGAAGAAATGAATTTGAGAAAAAATTTCATTTCTTTGTATAGATTTGAAGCTGCTAATTGGTTGTAATTAAAATCTGGGTCATTTACGGTCAAAGTTATACCTTTAATTGTGACTTTTGCCACTAGCGGGGCGTCGGAGGGAGAGGGGGCATGGGTGTAGTCTCCCCCATTCATTTTTGTTAGTGTTGTTCGCCCCCCTCCCATCAATGAAAATTGTATATTTTGCCCCTCAGTCATGAATGTTAAGTATTATGTAAATTGGGTGTTAACCCCGCCCCCTTCCCCCCAATTGAAATCATACACCCGCCACTAGCTGTTGATATGGCAACGCCAAGATAAACAAATGAATTTGAGAAAATGCCATAACATTAATTCAAAATACATATGGCCCCTTGATGACGTCATGCGCCCCTGCTAAAATCACATCTCAGACTGGGTACCAGATACCTGTTCCCATTCATATATATATAGTCCTAATCTATTTTAGCTGAAATAAAAGTTACGAGCATTTACTTTCTCCTAACTGGATGTTCGAGTGACGTCACCGTTTTAAACTTGCCAATTGCGATCGGGAAAATTTCATTGCCCGTGGCCTTAGCTTTGGTAAAAAGAGATGCCTCGAATATGCCCTGGCCACCCCCTCCAGGTGCTAAACTCAAAGAATGGGACTTTCCACCAGTGCAAGTGTCAAAAAAAAATTCTGTACTTCTTGTCGGTAAAAAAATGGAGGCACTATTTGCTGATAACACACGCAAAGTATTATCCCTTGGCCGTGATATACTTTATGCCGTGACTAATGGCAGATGGATAACACCTAAGCATATACTCCTAGGAATGTCTGTCTGGCATATGACAGGGAAAGCAGACATAGTGACACTGCTGAATAGATTTGGCCACTGAGTGTCATATCTAAGACTACTAGAAATCCTCACTGCTATCCACATGACTATCAAAGACCATGACAGCCCCATTCCACCAGGTATCAAAAGTCATGGTAATGAAGTGCTACACTTCTGCTGGGACAATTTCGACTTGAATAAAGAAACGTTACCTGGTGCTGGAAGACACATTTTACCCATGGTCTTGTGATTCAAGAGGCAGTCATTGATTATTCAAGTGTTGAAACTGACGATATACCTTCAATTGTCAGGACAAAGAAGCGATCAGTGACAGATAACGTTCTAATTATGGAGCCATGTTTTGTCAAAAAAGATGTTGAACCAAGTCTTTGTGGTTCAATTTCTGAACATCATCACGCAAGAGATTACATTTCTGATGTCAAGGCATCAGACACGATATGGGTGCTGTGCAGAGCTCTACCGCAATCAGTCAAGCAAATGGTACCTACTTGGGGACGTTGGATTTCTCTTACTGGGGAGAAAGGGGGCGAAAGAGAAACAATTGTGAAATACATGCCTCCAGTAAACAGGTAAATGCCCCAATCACTGACAACGTGACTGTCATGCATGTTCTAAAAATCTCCCAGGAGGCATCTGCTGCTGTTGGACAGGCCTATACAATTGTCACGTTTGATCTGGCTGCTGCTAAGAAGGCCTACGGAATTTTGTGGTCGTATGCAGATCGATTTCGCAGTGTCAACATTCGACTGGGGGCATTCCACATGGCATGTGCATACATCGGTGCATTAGGAAAGTATATGAAAGGGAGTGGATTTGTGGATGTGCTAGTTGAACCTGCAGTGTGTGCAAGTGGTTACATCGAAAAATTTATGAATTGAAAACACTACAACAGGGCCAGGTATGTTATCAGAACATCGATGGAAGCTCTAGAACGGCTATTGTGGACTTCATTTCAAGATGAAGGTAGATTTGTCATCGGTGAGCAGGAAATGAAGCTGATGTCAGTTCTGGCAAAAACACCAAATTCTGAACATTTGTCCGCTGTCAAGCAAAACTCCAAATGGAAGGAATAGATACAGAAGTATGATGAGTACAAAGCGAAGGTGCGTGCTGTAGAAAAGGGCAAAACGGCACAATTCTGGCTAGGTTACATAGATAAGGCATGGCTCCTCATGCGTTTTTGAGGGCTACAAAGATCAATGACATCACCTTGCACATGGCCTGTCTAGATCAAATGTATCCTCTCTTCTTCAGTCAAGAGAAACCAAACTACGCAAGGTATACATCACTATACTTAAACACACTTTTCAACCTGCCACACACACATCCTGCTGCAATGAAGCTACTTAAGAAGAAAGGAATGAGTGTGAATTGCTTTGCAGTTCCTAACTCTCGCAATGCTGTGGACATAACAATAGAACGAACAGACATACAACCGTCATGCCAGTGGGCATGGTCCAGGAATTATTGGCTTCAGTCGCAACTTGGCAGCGTACCTTAGGTGGAGTTTTACTCGGCATGCACAAGCTGGCTATCTAGAGGTAAGCATGAGCTAGTGTATCTTATTTTAGGGGTGGTGCAATTGTTAAATTTCCATATAGACATGGAGTTTTGTGGCAAGACGGGAAAATAGTTTTGATATGCATTTTTTAGGAACCATTTCCATAAATTTTCACAAAGAAACTAAGATAAAATATGCAACATTTTCTGCATCATATGAACAGTATAAGGTCTGAAATAATTATTATAGTTTGACATAATTTGTATATTTGCAAAGGGGAGGGGGAGAGATCTGGCAAGTTGACAGGGGTGCGAGCAATTTTTGACAGACTATTTTGTAATTTCACCCCATGTACATAATTAGTGCACTATCCCTTTATTGCTCTTTATCACATTGGAACGTTTTGTTTATTTTTGTCATGTTTAGTATATTAGGAAACCTAATTACATTTAAGGCTAGTAAAATCATCCACATAAAGTCCTACATTTTTGCTCAATATAGATAGTGGTAAACTTTATATGCCGCTGAAATTAAATGTTTGTTTTACATTTCGAATGTATGTAAAAATCAAAAAGCCAACCATATATGTTCTGTAAGATCTTATTTTACTTGCATCTATTTCAGGAAACACTTGACTTGGCTGGCATCGGGGATGTTGAGGTGAGCAATCACAAAGATGTCAACCCATCAGAGATTGTAAAAGGTGATTGTGCCGTGCGAAACATGATGACTGCCTTCCAGAACTTCCTTAATCCTTTCAAGGTGCCTGATGCAGACAGGCTGTATTGTATATCATCTGGAAGACCAGTTTCAGAAGCAATAACTAGTGACTTGCTCACTGTTGACACAAAGGGCACCAATGCATATAAGAATTGTGTACAAACGACACTAGTGAAGAAGACAGTCAGCTTTCACACGCCTATCAAAAAGCTGAGGTTGAAGACGTTTGCATCAATGGCAGTGAAAATCACTGTGAGCAGCACTGCAAAGAAGACTAAGAAACTTGTTGCAGGAAGAAATATTTGTGGACAGCTCATACTCCTTGCAATGAAAAATGAACTATGTATGGAGAAGGTGATGGCATACTCACTTGGCTTAGTGCCTTGGAGCCTCGCCACTGCTGATGGACAGATGGAGCACCAGTCAAAACAGACAAGGCAAAACTGCTACACAAACTGGAAGAGGGTCACACATTGATAAACAGGCCAGATTTTGCCGTCCATGTTATTGATGGAAATGCAATGTTCCAAGCACTCACTCAAATCCCAGAAACCTTTAAAGAGTTTGCTCAACGTATCTTTGCACAGCTCCTAAATGTTACCCGTGTTGACTTTGTCACAGATACATACCAGCAACAGACATGACAGAGTATCAAGAATATAGAGAAAGATCGCCGTACACATCATAAGAATTCATCATACATGGTCCTCTAACTAGAGTACCACGTGACTACAGGAGTTTTTGGCAAACAGTAACAACAAAACGCAACTTAGCTGTCTAATTCTGCAAGAATGGAAGCAAGACAACTTCGCACCGAAGCTGAATGAAAGGGCGGCAGGTAATGTTTGTCTGTGGAGAGAGCTGTTGGTGCCTAAGTAGCCAAGATGGACACACAACCAATGTAGAAGGGGTCCCAAATTTGCAATCCAAACAGGTGTGTAACCTATTTAAGATATCTAAAGTGCACAATGATTACATTACTTTACTTTATCTTATCTTACCTTTCCTCACTTTTCTTTACTTAGTTTTACTTTACTATACCGTACTTCACTTATTTTACTTTATCTTACCTTACCTTACCTCACTTTACTTTACTAAGCTTTACTTTACTATACTGTACTTCATTTATTTTACTTCACCTTATCTTGCCTTACCTTACCTTACTTTACTTTATTAAAATGTATTTACATTTGCTCTTCTTTTTCAGGAGGAGGCTGACACCAGAATAATATTTCACTGCTGTCATACTGCAACACGTTGTACTGATTCAAGCGCCATCATAATTCGGACACCTGATACAGATGCATTCCTGTTGCTGATGAAGTTTTCATAGAATATCAGGATACCGCTAATTATGGACACTGGTGTTGCAGACAAGCGACGGTTGATTGACATCAGATCAGCAGTCCAGGGCATTGGCAACAATCTTTGCAATGCATTGCTTTCACTCCACGCTTTCACAGGCTGTAATACTATTAGTTCATTTGTTCGTAAAGGCAAGGTGGGATCCCTGCGTGTGCTGCAAAAAAAAACCGCAATATATTCCTGTCTTCACAGGTCTGGGTACAAGCTCTACTCTAAATCCAGGAACGTTTGATGATCTAGAAGTATTCATATGTCTTTTATATGGGGCAAAGTCAGGCGTCAAGGACATCAACAAGCTGCGGTATATCATGTACATGACACGTTACACACCAAAAAACCAGCTACTGTCCAGTGAAAGTGGCATCGACCTAAGTTTGCTTTCACCCTGCAGATTCTCCTTAAGGATGAATGTTGTACGTGCCAATTTTCAGGTTCTCATGTGGAACCAAGCTGATTTGGCATATCCGGAATTGCCAAAGCCCGACGATGGTCATGCATGGGTTCTACGGGGAGACAAATTGGAGTACCAATGTACAGAAGATGAAATGCTACCAAAGGAACTGATCGATTTAGTATTATAGCAGGATCAAGAAGAAAATGATACTGAAGCTGACAACTATAACATGCAAGAAGATATGTTTGATGATATGGGGGAGGATGATGATTACCTATATGAATTATAAGAGAATTATTCGCATGTGGAATACCACTTCATATGACTACATTTTTTATTGATCAGTGGTATTCATTTTCAAAGCCTAGCTACACTGAAAATAAATTGGGTTCTTAGCCACAAATCCACAAAAGAACAATTTTTCTGCTCTTCCAAAAAAAGTCCACCACAAACAAATCTTAATGAAAAGGTGTTAAAAAAGCCACAAAGACGGCAGAAAGCTTAAGTTAATGTCTGTATGCTGCATACTACTTTCCAAAGCAATTTCACATTGTAGATATTCGTATCCCTGATATGAATCGTGTCTACTGGTTTCTCATCAGGAAGCATCTTAACGGGTCTACAGTAAACTAGCACTACAAAGATGTCAAGTTGGCGTAAAAATCACCATGAACACCTTAATATGCTTCCCTTAGGACCCCAGTTTTCAGTGAAGATACAGATCAGCATTTTGTCTTCTCAGTCATGTCAGTAGGTAACCAAAAACATGCATGTATCTAAGTAACACATTAAAGTATGTTACAAATATAATAATGGTTTGTAGAAAACTGTAAGACAATTTGATGAAACTGAACATTCCTCTAGGCATTGCGATTAAGCATGACTGTATTCAAGGACCCATGTATTGATTGCAATCAACCGGCTAATCTAAAATCTATACAGGCCTATACATATATAATTATATTGTGATTTCATATTATATTGTAGCGTATTACAACTAAGATATGACCGGGGATATGACATTTCCAAATTGACCAATTTCAATTTTTGTTCACACAGTTATCATTGCAACTTTTATAATTGGGCATGATTGTTATCTTACACTACATCCCTATATGCCTATACACTAGCGTTGTTTACTTAAAAATATTTGACAATCTTTACCAATTAAATTTAATGGGCACTTTCAAATATATATATATATACTTAGACACTGGTATGTGTTTTTATGCTGTAAAGTTTTAAAGATATAACATATTCTATCAAATTCCAATTTGTATCACTTTGTTGCCATGACAACGCCCTGGCGCCTACACCCACCATCAGTTGAATGGCAAACAAGCAGAAAATGATTGCTGATGGTCTAGACTGACTGAAAAGTGTAGTGGTTGAAAATCCCTAAGGGAGTGTAGGGGGTTCGATATATTGGCCCACCGACTATTATTTGTGTGTTTAGTTAATCTGTATATTGGAGCATGCATGCTAGTAGTACAATTGATCTGCTGCATCACTTCTTTGGTCATATCATTGTCTGCCCCTGTAACTCGAATTATGCGAACACAAGTAGCATTCAATCGTATTGCCGGGTACGACGTGTGTGTGGTGCTGAGAGAGGGGGTTGTGTGGAAGAGGTAACAATTCTTTTGTGAAGTACATTCTTTGTAAACTGCTTGTTGGTATATTTACTGTGTGAGCTGACATTATTGTCAGGCATAGTTGCACCTGTGACTATTTATAGGTGTGGGGTATTTCTTGGCATCACTATTCTCGTTTGTATATGTTATTAGTATTATTATTATATTGTTGCCAGTGCTGAGGATTATTGCAATATTATCATAACATTCACTTTTATTATTATTCCCAGTGCAGGAAAGGATATTGTTCCTGTTCATTTAATAAACAGCATGAAGCATATCTTGCTCTCAAACTTCTTATTTGTTTTTTGTTTTCTTATCCACATTTCCTGTCAAAAAGGGTTAACTCAGGTTCACAGCCACCTTGTCACTTAGTTGTTGTGGGGCACTTTGTGACAATATATATATATATATATATATATATATATATATATATATATATATATATATATATATATATATATATATATATATATATATATATATATATATATATATATATATATATATATATATATATATATATATATATATATATATATATATATATATATATATATATATATATATATATATATATATATATATATATATATATATATATATATATATATATATATATATATATATATATATATATATATATATATATATATATATATATATATATATATATATATATATATATATATATATATATATATATATATATATATATATACATATATATATATATATATATATATATATATATATATATATATATATATATATATATATATATATATATATATATATATTTATTTATATATATATATATATATATATATATATATATATATATATATATATATATATATATTTATATATATATATATATATATATATATATATATATATATATATACATGTATATATATATATATATATATATATATATATATATATATATATATATATATATGTATATATGTATATATATATTTATATATATATATATATATATATATATATATATATATATATATATATATATATATATATATATATATATATATATATATATATATATATATATATATATACAGATATATTTATATATATATATATATATATATATATATATATATATATATATATATATATATATATATATATATATATATATATATATATATATATATATATATATATATATATATATATATATATATATATATATATATATATATATATATATATATATATATATATATATATATATATATATATATATATATATATATATATATATATATATATATATATATATATATATATATATATATATATATATATATATATATATATATATATATATATATATATATATATATAATATTTAAAAGAGGATTATTAAAGAAACAAACTGGTGAAAAACCATTTGATATCATATTCCTTTTATGAATTATTGTATTTCAAATACGTCACAAGTATAGTGAGAAGAGACTTTGCAGTGAAAAGTGTCATGTCATAATAACAGATTCAAGACAGTGTGTATTTATTTCTTTTAAAATTATTTGCCCCTTTCTGAATTATTGTAAACTTTTTTTGTCTAATTATTGAAATGGGGTACAACATGCACTTTACAAGAACATGCTTTGCTCTTCTGCTTCTGCACCTTATACCCTAAACGAAACAAAAATCTATGGGTTTTTTTTAGAAATACATTAAAAATGATCTTGGATCTGCAATTATGATACCGCAAATTTCACTGTAAGTTTACTTTTCAACACAATCGTGAAATCTTTAAAATGCAATATATCATAAAATATATCATATAAAGGAAAAAGTCACTGAGACCATCTTTAAAAGAAAATTTTAGGTAATATTTATGACATGGTTTCTGAATATCATTCATAACAAATCTACAAACAACTTATATATTCAATTAGTTTATAAAATGATTTATAGCAAAGCAATTTTTCTTTCAACAAGACGTTTGATTTTTAGAATCAAGTTGTAAGAACTGAAGAATATGGTGACAGATAAAAAGGAAATCTGTGCAGTTTATTAATAGTAATGGGTAAAAAATATTGAAGATTTTATCATTGAAATGTATTCTAATTTTTTAGGAATAGCAATCATTATCTGATCTTTTTATTTACACGTGCATACACTCGAGTATACCTAAAGACGGGAAGATGAAATTCATATAATGCACACGTGAACATATAAGAAAATGCAGTATACGGTTTTAGAAGTATAATGAAATGTATTATTTAAATACAACAATCTTTGTTTGACTGTCACACTTAAAGATAATAGTAAAAGATTATTAATGTAAAAAGCCTATTAAAAATGGAAAATGGCACAAGGGTTTTTTTTTTCTTTTTGCTTTTCTTTTGCAAATGCACAAAATATGCGTGTCACATACAATTTTCGTTAAATTCTGCAAATTCACAAAACACGAATGTGACTAAAAGCATAGTTGTTGAGTGATAATCCGATGTCCACACTGTTCCCCATTAAAGCGACTATAATAATGCCGCTTTACGACACCAGGGCTGGAAATGTAAAGTGCAAGAATAGATAAAATCGGAAAATCAAGAAATGTTAGATGACACGCACATTGAGGCAAAGTGGATTAATTATAAACATAGGGCCGATAAATGACAATAAAATTAGATGACTGCAGACTAGTCTAAGTAGTAAACAAATGCATAAAAGCCTGCTCAGAAAAATATATGAACCATATGCAACATGAGTGAGGTTTTTGTGTTGTGTTAAAGAGTTGTGTGATGATTTTTGATATATCATTTATTATATATTATACATCAATCCATATCAAAGACGGCACCGTGGCAACTAATGCTTGTTCTAATTATCGGACACATATCTTTATAAAAGGAATTTATGTTCAAGAAATGATTTTCATTTTGAAAAGTGTCCTCAGCAAGAAGTATCGTTTTACTTGTCTTGCGGGTGTGTCATTAAAGTGTCTTGTTTACTTAATTCCTGATGCCGCACGTTACTGCTCATTCGTAAATGTATGAAATATATCTTGAAATGTTTATTTAATCAGTCCAGTCCAGGCTCCCGATCGGAAGATCACCCGATTGGGAGATCGAGACATGCGCAGTGGCCATAATTTAAATTCTGTAATTCCAAAGTTGTATACTTTGGGAATGATAATTAATATTTCTGAATAATTTGAGCTTTTGCTGCTGATTAAAATGTTAAAATTTGCTCTTCAAAACATATTGAAATAAATTTGTAAAGATTACGTTAAAATTCCCTGGTGAAAGTCAAATTTGCGCAGGTGAATATGGAGAAGATAAATTCATCGTTCTGTTAAACCAATAATATTTGAATATTTCGCATGAATTTTTCCTACATTTGACTTAAACCTATTTTACCGCTATGTATTTTTTTACAATTTGAATTTGGAAAGATGCATTGTGGGTTATAATGACAAGAAATCTCCCGATTGGGAAATCTCCCGATCGGGAGCGTAAAGCGGACTGTTAAAAATTGCAGGCTATAATAGAAAAAACATATGTATGTGTCGCACCTTATTTATTAGTTGTTCAAAACGGTATCTGTTAATTTAATTGCATTACATCAATACAAATCTTTTACCACTGAGGAAGTGGGTGAATACTCATACTCAGTGTATCAGACCTAAAATCAGATAACATGTGTTTTAAGAGCATTCATTTCGTCTCAAAGGATGTACATAGCTGAGCTGTAATAGCATATGCAGTGTTGTAAGAGCGTTTGATAGTAGGTTGTTAGGTAAAAGTGATGGCAAAGTTGGAGGTAAAAGAAATATGGCATTGCTAAAATTGTTTTGTGTTTATTGCTTTATTGGTGCCCATAAATGATAAATTACCTTCTGATGGCGATTTTTCGATAATTTGTATGTGTATAAGGAGTTGGTTTGGCGTCGGTTTGCGCTCTACTGATTGTTCGCTATTATGAGATATTCTTATTTAGAGTGTGCGCAAGTGACGTTATGTGTCAATGACGTCGGTGCACATACTTATTGGAAGATTAACACACACATGCAAACACATCGTACGTGAAAAATGAAGCTTGTTTTATGTCGTGAGAAGTGATTATCACGAAAGATAGTTGAAACTAGTATGGGCTTTTTTTAATTTTCAGGAAACATCTTACACGTCTTATCGTCCTTTCTTAATTTACTAATTTAAGTTATCAACTTTCCTCCATTTTTGATCATTTAAGACTACAAATCCATGCTGAGTTTTTACCTTTTACCTTTTCTTTTGATTAATATTTTTATTCTTAGAAAATTTGTTAATCATAGTAATACCAATCCTTTGTGAGAAAGACTTACAGTTTAATGACGACTTATTCGAGAAATGAATTTCTATTTCAAATGAAATAACCAAGCATTCCTTAATTAACAGGTGGCTGATTGCCAGACAAACACATGTCTGTGTACTATAGTCTGCATTCCATAATCTTACTATCATACCTTGTCTAGGTCAGTGTATTGACATGTTTCTTAAAATGAAGAACTACGTTATAATAACGGTACCAAGTTATTTATAATGATACTGAGGATGCGACAATTCATGTCAATCCTCAGTTTTCACAACATGTTGGCCGTCGTTCATCGCCTGGGCTCCTACTTAATGCTTGATAAAACGTCGGTTGATGCGAAAGTTTAGCCTAAGTGCAAATGCTACAGGGCTTTCATGAAATAAAGAAAGGCAATACCTCATTAAATTTCTGAATAATGGTAAGGTCAGAATATTGAGCGAAGTTCTAAATATTACTGCTCATTTTAGAAATTGGTTTAAATTTTCTGTAATCCTTTTAGTAATGCACTCGAATTTATTCTTCTAGCGTATGGAAGGGATCGAAAAAGAATTCATGGTGGTTTCAATTTTTTCACGAAAACACGTAATTCAGTATTAAAAGGATTCTTCATGCTGCTATGTTCAGTTAATGGAATAATACAAATTCACATTAGTATGTATATATGCATTGTAGCGGCTGTGCTGCTGGTTATGTCATAAGTATTTGTATTGATCAGTAAATAATTATCTTCTTATCTGAGTTGCTTCAAATTAAAGGTGTCAAAAATTAAACATGGGGCTACATTCTTCCGATACTGAAGCTTCGGTCTTTTTATTAAAATGTCAAACCTAAATACCTTTTGATTCTCCTCTAATGGCCGAGTTACTGAAGCCTATGGCATTTAAAACACATCGTTCTGGTGATAGCTGCTGGTAGCACCTTCATACAGAACATTCCTTTTCTGTTTAAATCATATTCGACCTGAACAGCATATAAGATAGCCATCTAATCAGCTTAAAATAATTAAAAGGTAAACATACAGACACAAATCTTTTTATTTCCCAAACTTTTACATTTTAAAGAAAGGAAACCAAATATATAATGTGTCCTGTTTTTCTTTAGTTTGGCAAAACAAGTAATTGCTGTATGACACGTACATAAGTTGTATTAGTTATAGAAATTCTGAAGTTTTTTTTGATGGACGAGGTCAATGTCATATTGCTCAAGCCAATATAAACAGCAACAGTGCGTGACAAGTTAAGGATTCCTTATCTTTCAGTTAGATTGATCTCTTTTAGATGAAATTGTAACCTCTTAGCTTCCGTTCACGTATGTATCTTTGAGCTTATACAGACTATTCAATTGTTTGCAACACAGAAAACAACATCCTGAGTATACACACACAAAGGGATAAAGCACGTTGCATCAATTAAAAGAGTGTCTGTTGTATTGTATATTTATAATCATTATTGGTATATCGTATGAAAGGTACACAAGAACGGTGTCTGATGTACACGCTACGATCACAATGAGCACAGTTGAAAATTAACATTGCCCTATTTAATAGATAACATTTTCTGAATACTATTCACTTATCTGCTATCTCCGTGTCAGGCAATTAATTTCATAAAACAGTTCGTACGAAACAACTTACTATAGGGTGACACGATGATGAAGTTTACAGCACTTTTTCAAATCAAGTTTCACGGAATTTAATTTCGCAGTTGTGCCATAAATAGCTCAATAAATATGTCTTCATGATATTTTCCATCAACATTAATGTCATTAAATGATGAAACGTTACATTTCAAATGTTGTCTTGTAGACTGGTATCCTTAACATTTGTTGCATGTCTTTTTTTCTTTCTTTTTTCTCTTCGGTAACTTCTTTCCAAATAAGCAACAATTCATTCACGATATTGATATTAGAGCTATCACCATTTATTGTATGCAATTTTTCAGTATGATTAAATATTGTTATTAACGACGTTGTCTCTGGGGAACAGGGACGGAACTGGGGAGGTCGGAAAATGTATTGGTCACCGAGCTAAACTGTGTATACCTTTTAAAACCGATTTTAGTCGAAACGTGATTGCTCCAAAACTTCAACAAATCAAAAGCTGGAGGTATTATTCCTTTGTTACCCAACCAATCAGCTGCAGATGCTTCAAGAAAAATTGTAAGCAACAATGTGCGCGCAATGGCACGTAGGATGATTGTTAAAAAAAACCTTTTTTTACGCTTGGAAACACACCGAATTCTGCCAGCGGCCAAGAATCCTCCAGTCTTTTATTGGTCCAAAGTCCCCCATATACTATTCTATTGGTCCATTATTAACATGTGAATTTCGGTCATGTGACATTATTTAAATTAGGTATTAGAAAGCATATCTTGATAATTATTATTAGATCAGTCATTGTTCAGAAGACTGATTTGTTTTTTAATGTAACATGCATGCACAATATTGCCCATCACAAAATTTTGCTTTAAGAATTTTGGACACCTACCTTGCCTTTAGGTGCTTTTAATATTTGCTAATAAACATGATAAGTGCTGAGTTTTCACATATTATACAAAAAATGAATTCAAATTCATCTCGCAACAATTTCAACATTCTTTATTAAACAGAGACGCTTTCTACAATAAAAATATTTCGAATATAGTTTAAAACATGCTTATTGGTTTAGATAATATCGTGTGTGTTGTGAAACCAATATGTGTATGTGTTGCCTACCGTAGTCAAATGAATATTGCATATAGTTCAACAAGTACGCAATGAGTTTCCTATTTAATGCTCACAATTAAGTGCGAAGTCTTTACCGCATGATTAGTCACGTATATCTCTTTCTGACCTCTTCAAAATTTAATTACAAATAACATTGATTGAAGACTTTCTTAATTGAAGATGAAATATTGTTATCTTTAACGGATACGGCTTATTCTTTCTTTACCTTTATATGAAAATAATTTGTATAGATATTTACCTTGGGTAAGATCAACATGAATATTTGATTAGTGGTTTGAAAGTGTAAAGTAAGATTATTTTATTTCATTTTTTATTTCCTTTTCTTCGCAGTCGCAATCTTGATAATACTTTTTTTTCCGAAAAACTTCGATGAGCACTGCATATATAGCAATATGAATACTGTTGACGTTATCAATATAGTATCGTTAGTACGATAAGTGCTGTTGGTGATAACCGTGTGTGGCTACGAGTACTATTCGAGATAGCCATGGTTGGAATGAGTACTGTTGATCTTAAGCATGTAATGCGATGAAAACTGTTTGCAGTATTTTTGACGATAACCATGAAGTGCGCTGTTTACCATTAATGATATCCATGTAGTGCGGTGTGCACCGTTGATGTTATCCACTTAGTGCAATGAGTACTGTCGAATATACCCATGTAGTGTTATGAGAACTGTTGATGATAACTATGTAATTCTATGAATAATGCTACACATGTAGTGCTATGAGTACTGTTAATGTAACCATATAGTACAATAAGTCACTGTCAAATATGCCAATGTGGTGCTATGAGTACTGTTGATGATAACCATATCTAATTCGATTCAATTTATTTTTCCATCTTCTCATAATATTTACATAACAACAAAACGGTGAAGACAATACAATACAACGAAAATAAGTAATAAATTATATAAAAAATATAATGAAAATTACAGAGAGAAAATGGTGGAAGGGCTTGGAAGCCGTAGCTTGTACAAGAGGCCCACCAGAATAGATATAACATGTATAAAGGATATAGCATGATAATAAACCCCCTTCTGTGAAGGTCCGTTTCGCCCTTCTACCCCCACCCCCACCCCTTTATTAAGAAAAAAAGAAAATCCGTTGTGGTGTGGGAAATACTAGTCAGAGAAAATGTAGGAAGATCTGTAAATGTTGATACTTGGATAATAGATTATTTTTTAACTTAAATGAAAATGAATTAAGAGACTTGGTATTTCTTAATGTATGACTTAAGCTATTCCAGATATTAGCACCATATAGTGCAATGAGTACTGTTGAATATGCCAATGTAGTGCTATGAGTACTGTTGATGATAACCATATAGGGCAATGAGTACTGCCAAATATACCATTGTAGTGCTATGAGTACTGTTAATGTAACTATATAGTGCAATGAGTAATGTCAAATATGCCAATTTAGTGTTATGAGTACTGAAAATATAGCCATATAGTGCAATGAGTACTGTCAAATATGCCAATGTAGTGCTATGAGTACCGTTGATGATAAGCATATAGTACAATACGTACTGTCAAATATGCCAATGTAGCGCTATGAGTACTGTTAATGTAACCGTATAGTGCAATGAGTACTATCAAATATGCTAACGTAGTGATATGTGTACTGTTGAAGATAACCATATAATACAATGAGTACTATCGAATACCATGTAGTGCTTTGAGTACTGTTGGTGATAACCATGCAGTTTGATGAGAACTTTTGATGATGATCATGTAGTGCAATGAGTAGTTAATGATAACCATGCAGTACAATGAGAACTATTGATGATGACCATGCAGTGCATTGAGAACTGTTAAAGATGACCATATAGTGCAATAAGAACTGTTGATGATGACCATGTAGTGTAATGAGAACTGTTTAGGATCACCACATAGTGCAATGAGAACTGTTGATGATAACCATATAGTGTAATGAAAATTGATGATGATGACCATGCAGTGCATTGAAAACTATTAATGATAACCATGTAATTCAATGAGAATTGATGATGATCACTAATGTAGTGCAATGGGAATTGTTGATGATTACCATGTAGTGCAATGAGAACTGTTGATGACCACCATGTAGTGCAATAAGGACTGTTGGTGATCACCATGTAGTGCAATACGAATTGTTGATGATATCCATATAGTGCTACAACAAAATAGAGCTTTCTGATATTTTGATATCCGACGTAGTGCAATACAATAATAATCATTCAGCGATATTAGTATCATTGAGAGCCCTTTGGTGCGATGTCAACTGTTTATGGTAGCCATGAAGTGCTATGAGTATTCATGATGATAGTCATACAAAGCGATGATAACCACGTCGAGCAATGAGTAATGTTGATGAAATCCATGGAGTTTCAGTACCGTTGAGTATACCTAGGAAGTTCGATGTATACCGTTAGTAATTACCACATAATTATGTTATGATTATCGTTGAGTATCGTTTATGCTAACCATCAAGTGGAAGGGTACCCTTAATGATAATCATGTAGTGCTATGAACGTTATTGATAATAAGTTTAGTACGATGATTACTTGTGATCATAACATTATGTAGTCTCTGTATCCATTCGTATAGCCAGCCATCTGTTCCTTTGACTGTTTGATATCCATTAACACACATTTTACACGTTTGAATAAAGTGTACTATATATTTAAATAAGCTAAGCGCATTTTAATATCCCTTTAATCGTGTTAACCTATAGTCACACATGTGAACATCATTGTTTGCACATTGCAGATTGCATATCTAATAAAAAAAAAGCATGTAGAGCGACAGCAATTACTAAAACCGTTTTAATTTGGCTCACTTCGTTTGTCTATTATTCCTATTACGGCGCCATATTGTCGATTGGCTGATCAATCTTATGATAAATCATAATTTAAGTAAACAACTGTTGTAGTGTATACCCTTGTGTAATAATAAGAGGTTGAGTGGAATTTTGTTGGTAGAATCTTGCAAACCATACTTTTTTCCGACTAAGTACATTATAAAATATTCAAAAAACATACGGTCTTCATTTTTTGGCGGCCATCTTGGTAGATTGGTGGCCATTTTGAAATTTGACAGTTTTAATGCGACTTGGAATAAGTCGAAGCGCAACGGAACTGATTATGAAATTGCTCTGATTATTAGAAACTTGCCCTTCAATTAAACACCTGATGTTCTATGTTATGATCCACTGTACTGAACAAATAAAGCACTAACAAGTGCAATTAGGCATCCTCGAGAGATGGTTTCGACATGTATGTCATATTTTCAGTTTTGCAGACGCTAAAATATGAAATGAAATATTTGCTAAATAAAAACATAAGCCCCTGGCAACCTACGTTTTAATACCGAAAATATCAAAATACAGATGTCGTGAGATTTCGGGATAAGAAACCATAGTTTAAAATGGTCAATATTAATTTCATATCATGGTTTTTGAATCCTAGTATGCATCATGAGTGTTATTATTCCAGTTGCAGATGTCCAATTGTAGAGATTTACCAGTTAGCCTCCATTTGAATTTTAATAAATGCATTTTTTCTAATAAGGAGAAGTTCGTTAGAGAAAGTACAACATGTGTGTTCAACGAGACAATATATATGTTAGGTGGACATCAATTATAGATATAATAGCTGCATTATTCCACTTGCAGGTGTCCAGTTGCAGGGATGTACAAGATCCATTTTAATGTTATTAAATACATTTTTGACATAAAGAGATATTAGAAAAATGTGTGATCTATGAGAAAATATATGTTGCTATGTGATACGAGTTTTAGAAATTAAAGCTACATTTTTTTAGTTGCAGGTGTCCATTTGCAGAGATTTACAAGTCAAAGAAGGCAAATGTGTGTTGTGCGGCATCTACGATTAGGAAAGTTCTGTTTAAGTCTTTCGTATAAAATAAATTTGCTTGACCGCTGAGCTAATCCTTTAAAAGTCCAACATATCATCTGCAATAATTATTAGAAACTTTAATATTGTCCTTAAAGGTAGCTCTTGATCGAAATGTAAGAGTTTCCGTTTGCTTAATTCGTGGAATTTTATAATTAAAAAGGTCTAATTTTTGATAATAGTGTCGTTAAAGAGTATTTCTTAGAAATAGTTACGGTTGATTTGAACATTTACAGTAAAGGTTATCAACTCCAATATTATACGCTTTCATAGTTTAACCGAGTAATCCTTGAAACCCAAAGTCAAGAAATTTAAACTGTGTTTATGCTAGAGCATTAAACAGAAATCTAATGCAAAAAACCTTATCTTAAAAGCCTATCCAATTCGTAAATTTATTTATGAGCAACGTTTGAACATAGAAGATGCCATTTTGTGTTGAAATATTACCAGTGATGACATCATTTGCTCTATGTATGTATGTGTTAGCACACTATGGTGTATTTCTGTAAAATTCTTCATGAAACTTCCTACCCAGTATGTTTTGACCTGAAGGATTGTATCAATAATATCATGCACAAAAGAAAATGCATAGACCAATTTAAAGGAAAAATAATTTTTAAGAAGCTAGAAAAATTGATTATAAAGAAATGCATTATATTTTTCTTACCAAGAACTGTGTTGATGGTGTCTTTTATTAGAGGGCCGTATTAACAAAATGGCTGCTCCCCTTTAACTAAATTATTTTTAATATAAATTATATTTTCAATTCATTGCTTCGGAGATGTGAAACTTGGGCAAATGACTTATAATTGTTCCTGCTATAAAATCAAGGAAGAAAAACCAGACTTTATATCTCCTTTTAAGGTTTCTCACAAACTGTATGTGCATATGGGATATACAAGAGCCGAAGTACATATATAAAACGCAAAAAGACAGAAAGTTGCCATTCGACAACTGAACTAAAAAAAAGGTTCAGTTAGGATAGTGTAATTTATGAAATATATATTTTGACAAAATGGTAGTAGAAGACGCCGAAGACTACCTATTGAATTATTTGTAATACCTTGGTTTCAATATCATTTAAGCAGTTTAATAGAATAGTTTTTCAAATATTATCCCAGAAATGTTAATGGAAATAGCTTCCTTCCCCATTTTTAGTTTAATTGGAACATTGCATTTTGTCTTTATTCCGAAAAAGGCTGACTTTGTTCCAAAATTTCCTTCTTCCTTTATTTCCCCTTTGCATCCCATTCATTTGTTTGCATTTGTTGTATCATTCAAAAGATTCAACCTACTTACTAAATTGTGCTATTTATATGTGACAAATACTCTTATAATAACGTGAACGCAATGGAAATTTTATTTCGACATTTAACTTTAAAACTGTTAGTACATTGGTATTGCAAAGTTAGTAATAATTTACCATCCATTCGCAATCTTCCTTCAAACATATCTGCCGTTAAGTTGTCCCTATTTTTACATGGTAGTGAATGTGTAAAAATAGTTTTTTGTTTTGACACAATATTTTTTTATATGGTCTCCCGGGCAATCAAATCAAACGTCTCTCCCGCTCACAAAATATTGCTTTCAGGATTGTTATCTTAAGTAAACCAAGTGAACACATTACTCCCATTTTAAGGAATTTACACTGGCTACACATTCATCATAGAATTGTTTCTAAAATATTTGTTTTTGTGTATAAGTTGACTTATGCATTGTCTTCCACATATACTTCTGATCTTTTAATCCCATATAAGTCTCCCCGCCAGTTCATGCGTTCTAAATTCAAACTACAATTAGCTATTCCACGTACTTCTAGAACATGGGTAAACTGGTAAACGTTCATTTTCTTTTGCTGCCCCCCTTTTATGGAACAGACTTCCAGACAACATTAAACTTAGTCCTTCCCTCAATTTTTTTAAATCATCATTAAAGACATTTCTCATGTGTTCTGATTCTGTTCACTTTTAAGCTTATATTTGTTCTTGTATGTATGTATTTTGCAGTATAATTAAGTATTATTTTTTTTTCTTCACATTGTTTTGCATTAATTGTTGTGTCGCTACGCCATGAGCATCACTTTTGATGGATACTGGCGCATAACAAGTGTTCATTATTATTATTATTAATAACGAATGTGCAAATAACAATGTTTGAATGCAATTTACTATGGTTTACAAGTATCTGCTTTTTGTGTCTGTTTCATTTATTGATTATTTACAGTTTGAATGATTTATTAGTTGTTTGAAAACGAGGGAAAGAAACGTAGAAATCATAGTAATATGCGTTTAAACACATTCTTCACTATGTCAAAACGAAAAAAGCTTTTCCAATCGTTCCTACATTCGTCACTATGTCAAAACAGGTTCTCCTATAATGTGTTACACTTTTTACATGAATAGCAGATGTTACCAACCAAAGCAAACGAAATGAAGTTAAGAGTTCCTGCTATGCTCTCGTAGATCGTCGCAAAACTCTTTTTAAGCGTGACTAGTGTTTTTTGGTAACCTTCAAATTGAGTAGTGCATCAAATATCATCTATTATTGTCTCTGTGATAATCAGGAGGTATAACTCGGACCCTCCAATACAATGGATAAAGTGTAATTAAAAGACTTTAACAGCTATAAGGCATGTTTCACAATTACATAAGAACATTCTTCTCCTGTAAAACTTCTTGGAATATACATCACAAATAATATGCATTCCTAGCAAGTTTTCGTATTTTAAACTGTGCATAAGCATTGCATTATGCAAGAGGTTTTTTTCCTTCTAATTACAGAGTAAAACAAAATACATACAATGATAACTTTGCATTCTAAGCCGTTTTAACGAACGCATTTTTAATCTTGAAGAAACAAGACCTACTTAGATTTTGAGGTAAATCGATCTTAGTATGTCATTGGTATCATCATCAATTGATTAAATGTGACCCAATTATATGACTATTATAGTACTTAATTTGAAATGTGAAGAATGATTGCAGACATATATAAACATAGCATATTACCATCGAAAATAAGAGGAAACGTGAGATTTGTTTGGGGTGTTAAGTTACAACTGACACGAAACAGATGATTAATCATTTATCAATCATTTGTTGTTCTGGTGTATGCAAAGAAACACTAAATCCATCTTGGTTTAGACAAATATTGAAAATGTTTAGCCCTACCTTTTTTAAGAATCATGAAAAAAATGTTTTTACAATTTAAAACCTTTATAAGAATGGGATCATTTTGCCTTTAAGGAGATTTTTCTATGCCTTGGTGTCTCAAAAATCTACTTTTGAGATTAAACTTCATTTGACGGTGGGTCGAAACTCTTATATATTTATTAAACATAATTTATGCAACGGAGCTGATACTTACATAAATTTTAATTGTCTCTATGCCAAAACGTAAGATAATTTCTTCAAATTTTGTATAGTAACCATATATTGCTTTTTTCCATTAACTTGTTGACGTATCAAACTAGTACGTTAAATATCGAACTGTATTTATAACTGAAATCAAACCTTATAGTCGTCCATGTGTGCATTTTGGTCAATTGTTGGAATGAGTCTGGTGAGACGGAGACTTTTGTTGGAATGAGTATGTCTGAAAATTTTGTAAACGAAGCAAGTTTCTTTTAATCACCTACTTAGAGGCGTCTTTCATTATTTGTACATTTACATTTTACTTTTTTTATTTATGCCTCTTTAAAATACTTGAAATAACTACCTATTGTAAATAACAGCATTGTAAATTGCGCATCAACCACCGCCGGCTAAATTATCCAGATATAGAATTCCGCAGAATATCAGATAACAGTATTGGGTTCCGTTGCTTTGTGAAATGTATTTATCTAATTATTGTTATTTAATTAAGCTTCATATCTGCATAAATTAGTAAACATATCACACCAAGTGGAGTTTGCTAACCTATTGACATACACTTCAACAATACATGCATTCTGCCTCGTCTTCCAAACCGCAGTTGTAAACTTTGTGTGAACTGACAACAGATTAGGATTTTTCTTGCCAAATCTCGAACGGAAAAAAGAGCGTGTAAAATATTAATTTAACACATGTTATATGGATTTCCTTGTTTTCAATTCGCCAAGCTTCAACGCATCCAAAACATCGTCGCCAGATTATTCACGCTCACAAACAGCAGAGCACACATTAAAACCATGTTCACAAATTACACTGGCTTCCTATATCTAAAAAAATCAATTACAAAATATTCATTTTCGCCTATAAAGCCATCCACGGTATTGTTCTTGACAAACACCAACTCGTTCATTTGGATCCACTGCCGCAATCTCCACGGTATTGCTCCTGACAAACACCAACTCGTTTACTCGGATCCGCTGCCGCAATCTCCACGGTATTGCTCCTGACAAACACCAACTCGTTTACTTGGATCCGCTGCCGCAATCTCCACGGTATTGCTCCTGACAAACACCAACTCGTTCATTTGGATCCACTGCCGCAATCTCCACGGTATTGCTCCTGACAAACATCAACTCGTTTACTCGGATCCACTGCCGCAATCTCCACGGTATTGCTCCTGACAAACACCAACTCGTTCATTTGGATCCACTGCCGCAATCTCCACGGTATTGCTCCTGACAAACACCAACTCGTTTACTCGGATCCACTGCCGCAATCTCCACGGTATTGCTCCTGACAAACACCAACTCGTTCATTTGGATCCACTGCCGCAATCTCCACGGTATTGCTCCTGACAAACACCAACTCGTTTACTCGGATCCACTGCCGCAATCTCCACGGTATTGCTCCTGACAAACACCAACTCGTTCATTTGGATCCACTGCCGCAATCTCCACGGTATTGCTCCTGACAAACACCAACTCGTTTTTGGATCCACTCCGCAATCCACTGACAAACACCAACTCGTTTAATCCACTCCGCAATCTCCACGGTATTGCTCCTGACAAACACCAACTCGTTTACTCGGATCCAATGCCGCAATCTCCCGGAAATTGCTCCTGACAAACACCAACTCGTTTACTCGGATCCACTGCCGCAATCTCCACGATATTGCTCTGACAAACACCAACTCGTTCACTCGGATCCGCTGCCGCAATCTCCACGGTATTGCTCTTGACAAACACCAACTCGTTTACTCGGATCCACTGCCGCAATCTCAACGGTATTGTTCCTGACAAACACCAACTCCTTCACTCAATTCCAATGCCGCAATCTTCACGATATTGCTCCTGGCAAACACCAACTCTCTCACTCGGATCCAATGCCGCAATTTCCACGGTATTGCTCTTGACAAACACCAACTCGTTTACTTGGATCCACTGCCGCAATCTCCACGGTATTGCTCTTGACAAACACCAACTCGTTTACTTGGATCCACTGCCGCAATCTCCACGGTATTGCTTCTGACAAACACCAACTCGTTTACTCGGATCCGCTGCCGCAATCTTCACGGTATCGCTCCTGGCAAACACCAACTCTCTCACTCGGATCCAATGCCGCAATCTCCACGGTATTGCTCTTGACAAACACCAACTCGTTCACTCGGATCCAAAGCCGCAATTTCTTAAAGGTTCCGTCAATTAAGACCAATATTTACGGTAAAAGATCAATAAAATGTGTAGCCCGAAACTATGTAACAGTCTTCCTACTCATATCAGCAATGTCCCTTCAATTAATAACTTCATTTTTTTCTAAAAATGCACCCTTTTTTTTGTTATTGTGTTTGGAATATATAATTTTTAGACACTATATGTATTTCTTGTATCTTTGTACTTTAACTTGCTTTATTTTAGGACTAGTGTTAAAGTTTTGCCGTATTTTGTAATTTCTTTTGTAAAGCGTATTAAGACCGCTGATACAATGCGCTGTATATAATTATATATTTATTATTATTGTTATGTATTTAAGCTTCATACCTGCATGAATGTGAAAGCATCTCACGCCAGGTAGAGTTTGCTGACCTTGAACATATACTTCTAATGGCTGGGTGTCGGATGGGGTGGAGGGGCAACGGGGTAATTTCCCCTAATAATTTGCATTACCTTTACTTTCCCCAATGATATTAAATTGTATGTTTCTTCCCCTCCTCCCCATCACAATAATCTGACCCGCCTTATGAAATAAACAAATAGTTCTTATTTTGAGCTAAATAAGTATTCACCGCCATATTAATGTTTAAAATTGTACAATATTTATTTGTTGATATGCTCTTATGAGTATTTCGGCCATTCAGCTATCCATGATATCTGCATAGCCGGTTGCAGTATGTGTTACCATAATTTGGAGTAATTATTATTACATTTATACATCAATATATCACACTCCATCATAAAACTTTTGTCGTCTGCCCAGGCGATCATGAAGAAACAAAAGCTCATGCATGATTTCTTTACCAAGAAAGTCTTTACCGAGAAAGGGTAAGTATGCTACTTATAATTTCTTCAACAGATATGATTATTTTAAGATAATATCTGATAAAGTAATGTTTGAAATGGAAACATTTGAAGTCCATATGCAAGAGTTCTATTGAACTCTTGCATATGAACTTGAAATGCACGGTCCCCTTAGAAACGGCTAAAATCATATTGCAGGGGCACCATGCATCAGCAAAGATTGACAGGGTTGGCGATGCTTATGATAGAAAGAGGAAGATAATTGGACGTGGATGAAATCATAGATTTGTTGGACCAAGGAAATGCCTCCATTTTAATTTTGAAAAATAAGCTTTGCTATTTTTTTTCTAGTGTTTTCCACTGTCAAATTATTTGACAGTCATATTTGAATTGTTTAAAACCGAAGTACTCTCAAATTAGTTTAAAAGAAACCTGAAATGAAAGATTAACTTATGATCAAAAATGAAATGTTAGTGTACTGTAAGCCTCAATAAAAGAACATTACCCATGTAATTAAAAAAAAAAAAGCTAAATATGTCTCGACATGATGCAATTGAAGTAAATCTACTATAATAGATGAAGCAAAGTTTCAAATTTTGGTAAAATAGGGATTAAACGGTGAGATTCATTAAGCACTAATTTTTGTCAGGACTGTCACACTTTGACCTTTATCAAAACAATCCTTTTATCAAATCAATCAATTAATTACTGGATATAAAATGGATGTTATTCTGGTAGATTCAGTTTAAATTAGCATTGCGAAGTAATATTAAAACAAAAAGTAGCATAAATTCTTAAATTCTTTTATCTAGAATCTAAGAATGCATATTAATTCATCAAATTTAAGTTTTTATCAGACTAATACAGTAACAACTTTAAAATGAAAAAAGGTTGGAAAATAGCTAAATAAAAAATTGTACAACTTTTACAGTTCCTGCTGCCTGATGGATTTTTTTACATCTACAAACAAAATTCTTAGTTCTAGTTCCAACAAAGCGGAATGCAGTTTGCCCCCCCTCCCCTCCTCCTCCCCCACCCCCTCCGCAATCACATGCACCATGTCCCAACTGCTGTATACATCAAATGGTTATGAAAGCATCTCTTCAATTATATCTTTATATCGGTATCGTTGCATAAAGCAATGCGTGGTAGCATTCCGCGTCAGTTACCTGTTGAACAACATCTGTAAACTTTGTGTGAACCTTGTTACGCTTTGGGTTGGTTGGTTTACCAAGGTTTATAACGTCCCATCAGACCTCCGTTTGAGTATTTACGTCAAGATACCCACGGCCGTTTTATTAGCCAGTCGTGGAGCACTGGTTGGAGACCCACCGGGAATCGAACCCTGGACGCTAGATTGGAAAGCTGAAGCTTTACCGCACTGCCGCGGAGGTATACCACGCTTTATACCAACTCACATGATAAAAAGATTGTTTACACAATCACCGACCATGCACCGACAATACAATTCCTTACCGCCCCAGAAGTGACGTTACTAATATAATCAGATTTATTGGTGACGTTTAAGCAATTTGTTTCAGACGAGATTCCCACTTTAACATCGTTTTGATATGGTATGTTGGTCGGAAATATTCCAGCATGAAAAGGAGGAGAGATGAGTTAGTCGTATCACTCAAAATAAACTATAACACAACAAACTACAAATATGATAATTGATGTTCCCCTAGAGCGTTTCCCTTGACTTGCATCATGTGTTTTACAAGAGAATGTAAAGTTTTAAGTGTTTGGTTGTCAAAATATAAGTGCTGTAGCAGAGGTAAGACATGCTTTTTGAAGGTAACAGATTACGCTTATGACGTCTAACGACCCATTTTCAGTCACTTGCCAAGTATTGAGGAGTAAAAGAATAGCACAAAATATTTTATACAGAGAAACGATTTCTACATCCCAATTTAAAAGGTGAACCATTTTTGAATGAAAGCAAAATAAGAGCTAAACAGAAACGTGATGATTTATTATGTAAAGCGAATTGTATTGACTGCAAAACTATTTAACATGAATTCTTTCGAAATATTTGGTTTATAAAAAAATCTCTTGGCTAGAGACATTGTCATTTTTTCCAATTTTGTTTGATTTATATATATATATATATATATATATATATATATATATATATATATATATATATATATATATATATATATATATATATATATATATATATATATATATATATATATATATATATATATATATATATATATATATATATATATATATATATATATATATATATATATATATTTATATTTATATATATATATATATTATATATATATATATATATATATTTATATATACATATATATATATATATATATATATATATATATATATATATATATATATATATATATATATATATATATATATATATATATATATATATATTTATATATATATATATATATATATATATATATATATATATATATATATATATATATATATATATATATATATATATATATATATATATATATATATATATATATATATATATATATATATATATATAATATATATATATATATATATATATATATATATATATATATATATATATATATATATATATATATATATATATATATATATATATATATATATATATATATATATATATATATATATATATAAACATATAATTATAGAGGACTAATATAGAAACAATTTGGTGTAAAACATTTTGATATCTTTTTCCGTTTATGAGTTATTGCATTCCACTGAAAGATTGCGCTAGTGTGTTGAAAAGTGACCTCGCAGTATAAAATGTGATGTCAAAAAGGCAGATCCATGACAATTCTTATGTATTTCTATCGAACAATTTTTTTATACTTTACAATGTAAGGTTGATGAGTAGATGGACAAATCACGTTTTACAAAGTGTGTGTTATACCCCATCGCAGTAAGTCAACAAAACCATGCCTCCAGTAATTTTGGAAGAGGCAACTAATTATCAAAGAAATACATACAAACATTGTCGTGGATTTGCCTTGATGACATCACAGTGTGCCCTGTCAGACTGTGGTGTCACTTTTTTAAGACATTCACGCAATCTTTGAATACAATAAGTTATAAACGGAAAAAGATATCAACGTGATTTT
>JAIGNY010001168.1:892500-900000 GCA_020152595.1 Chiridota heheva | reverse complement strand
CCGCCTTTTTCAGATATTATGTTAGCAAACCCTCAAATTACCTTCGCAGTGTTAGCTTACACATTAATATTATTTTTCTACCTTTGAAGCTAACAATAAAGTAACGTAGAAAATATGTCTAAAACTAATTAAATACATTTCAAAATGAGATCTGATTTTATCAAATTAAAGAACTAGGACGGCACAAAATTACCTGTAACCTTTACGTAAGTGGCCAAGATTGTTATGCCACAAATTAATTTGAAATAAAATGTTTCGTCATAGTTACAGTATTCCCAAATATATTTATATAGTAAAGTTTTGTTGTCATATTCTTAGTATGAAACTGCAAATACTATCTACTACACGTTTTCATCTAAACTCATAAGCGTTTTTAGTCCAATGTTGCAACGAAATTTATTCTGAGAATAATGTACAAATAGTATGTTTCGTAATAACGCATATGACTTCATCGGCCTAGTACTTATCGAACATTCTGACACCTGCATTCGCATTAAAGTCCGATATGTAGTATGTGAACGCAAATAGCTTTTTGGTACAATTAATAATAAGTTGCCATGACATGAAATATTTTGCTTTTTGTTATCATTGCTTCTGTCAAGTTAAATGACCTTGTTGGTATGGTGATACCGTAATCTAAAACTCAAGTATGTATGCTAACCTCGTGAAATAAATAAGAAAAACTCCATGTAAAATGTTGAGAAGGAACGAATCATGAATTCATCAATTTCAATTATGTTCTATCCTAGCGGTCTTTTTAAAAGGGATGTACGTTATGTTAAAAATATTTCGTGCATCTATCAATTAAAGGAAAAACGATTAGTTTTGCGTTGAATATGTCATTTGTAAAGTCAAAAGTATGAAAAGAAATCGGTTGTCATAAATTTTCTCCCAAATTCGTGTTATATGTATCCATGATTATTTGAGCATGTCATACCCAATCTCCCCTGCCTGCGATGGAGCATTGCATGGTCAGGTTTTAAACAAGCAATAGTGTAATGTGTGTTTGAAAACAATTTCAAATAGTTTCGTGACAATTTTGTTTGCCTTTGTAACCTCTACCATACAAGATAGACATGTCTGAGCACTGAACTAATCCGTTAAATGAATAATCATCGCCACATGATTCATCTGAAAAATGGCTCATCTAAAGTTAGATAAGCCAATGCCCCTTTTCAACTTGGGAGTACAAGTTAGGAAGACTTCCTAACGATATGTTGGTTCATAAAATATAAAAACCTATCCTTTACCCATACCATATGTTTGTAGAATTTATCATTTACGGTTATTTGTGTGATATACCTCATCATTTATCTTTCAATAATTTATTTCAGAAAATGCATGCATACTTTCCCTTGTTTAATTCAAGAAGTCATGCTAGGGTTAGTTTAAAGCTATATATAGAAACCTTGTATATATTCCCCTGCTAGGAATTTGTATAGGGAACATATTGTCAAATGGTTATCTTTTACTGATGTTTTAATTTTCTATTAATATTTTACCATTAATTATAAGAACACTTAGCACATATTCAAAATCTTTAAATTATGTCTCTATATTCAACTCATCTAGGACATTTATTTGTATAACAAAACAAACCTTCATTTTAAAGTAACAACTCCCTGGTCAAACCAGCCATCAAAATACTGTAAATAACATACCTCAAAAAATCCTGATATGAACATCGAAATTGTAAAATCCAGTTATTCCAAAATATAATCCTTGATTAAAAGTGATACTCCACTATTCACAATATTCGATCACCACAGCTGCCTTGCTGACATCTAACGAATCATTGAGCAGATATCAAACTAATGCGCAACTCATCTACACAACGGTTTTCGAAGTAGATATACCTGCATGTCTACAAGTTGTCATGTATTTCCATTAAACGTTACTTTGCATCAGTTCTTTCTAAATACAACGTAAGTTAAACTGTTCCTGCTCGTTGAATGTGTTTTTAATTCTACACCATGTATTTTTTGCTATGCTCATAAAATTGTCATTCTTTAATCCTACAATCAGTATGAATCATTGATATGTAAATCGTTTTTGCAAATTTTATTGCCCTCTAAGATGTGTGTGATACATAAAATTGCTCAATGGATTCTGTATTTCATCAGAACTCAAAGCTTTTCTTCTAATTTGTTTGATCATTTTTGGAGAAAAAAATTCATAAAATTTTGAAGGTTTTTGAACGTATCTTAAATATTTGGGGGAAATTTGGATCAGCACCCAAACAAGAAACTTCATCATATCTCGCTTAACAAACCAGTAAATATGAGAAAATAGATTGGCATTATGAGAAATATAGATAACGGCACCACAAATAATTTATTGTCTCGTATCAACAAATAATGACACTCTCCCAATGACAACTTATGTTTTCAAGCAATAAATGATATAAACATTAGACCACAGCCGTAAACATAATATTCGGGATATGAAAAATATTTTCAAACGCGTTAATCGATCGTAATGTCATCCAACTCACTGATAAATATTGTAATATTTTCGTTGCGAGAATTATTTTCATCAACAATACTTCCCAGATTTGAAAGTAGCATCTTTTAATTAAGTCTCTGCGAGAGTATCCATTTTCATACGGATTCACTAACCATTAAAGTTATTATTGCAACAATTTCAACCTGAGACATTATTGTTCTGCTAGTTATTGATGATTTTTTGAAAGGCCTCTGACGCTTAACAATAAGAGAAATGATTTCAAATAATAGCTTAGTTTATGAAAGACAAATTGATTGTGTGTCAAGTTAATATCAGTACTCATATTTTGTGATGGATTAGTAGTGAGATTTTTTGAATATTCTTGTATGTTGATATTAAAAACGTATTGATATTGGAAGTACACTCATTTAAAAAAGAAGCTATTAAATAGGTTAACAAAATCCATTCAAGCATCTCTGCAGTCAAATAATAGCTATCTAAAAATATATAAATGATAAACTTTGAAGTAACTTTTACAGAATCCATTTTAATTGCAATCAAATAATTCATTCACATTTATAAAGTATGACTCAGCGCCTAATTGCTTTTGCAATGAGCAATAACTAGCTTATGTGTGTAAAGACGACATAGTCAAACAAATCAGTTCATGGTGGCTGACTTTTTGAATATCAGCCAAATCTCCAAGTAATCAACTGATCGAGAAGAAACATTCTTGTGAAACGTCTTTGTTAAATTATCCTTGCCTTCTATTTGATAGTTCCCTTGATCCCTTGATCCCTTTATTATACATGCAAAGTGGTAGGTGTAGGTTATTCTCATTATCTGATCTTGGTGGTATATTGACTGTAAATCTGGATCATCAGTTGATAAAATGATCAGGAAGAATGTTATTATTCTAATGCTCTACAGTTTGCCATTTTCGTAAATCGTCTTTATAAGACCTTGTAACCTGTCACACATCATTTCTGTATCATTCATTGTAACTTCTTCTTACAATTCATGTGTTTTACTTGTATGTTCAAAATGAGAGGTATATGACCGCATGATGATCTCTCCAGGTGATAGATTACAATAAATCTGTATCATCAGATTATCAGCCAGATGATAAAATGGTCAAGGAGAATGTTATTTCTCAAATGCTTTAGAGTTCGCCATTTTGTAAATCGTCTTTTTCACATAACATTTCTGTTATCATTATTGTATTCTACTTACAATTTATGTGCGTTGATTGTATGTTTAAAATGAGAGGTATATGATGATCTCTCCAGGTGATAAATTAACCGTGAATCTAGATCATGAGATAAACCGTAAATCTAGATCTTGAAATTAACCGTAAATCTGGATCATGTGATTATCAGCCAGATAACCCACTGTTCAAGGAATACTCTAGCAAAGGAAATGCTCTGGTGTTATAAATTTTTGTAATCGTTATTTTGCGACTCATCTCGATTATCATTCTTGTGCACTATGTGTGTTTCACTTGTATGTACAATGCGACAGGTACAGCATACTCTCTCCACGCGATAGATTAACTGTAAATCTGGATTCTCAGTCTGTATTTCAGCCTGTATTTCAGCCTGTATTTCAGACTGTATGTCAGGACACTTTCATTAATAAATCATCTCCGTAGAATGTCATTTTACTGCTTTCAACTTTACATATCTTTTTCCATAATTTCTGTTATTTGAATGTGGTATGTGGAAAAAACATTCTTCAAAAAAGTTCAACAGTAGCGTGTTTTTCAACATTAAAATCTTAAAGGCCAGATTCGTCTAAACGGGGAGATAAAGTACACTGCAATCTAACGTTTATGATTGGACGAAATTTGTACACAATCACTGACAAGCCAATCAATTACCGCCACGGCAGTAACATTACTAATATGTATCGGATATATTGGTGACGAGTCAAGCACATTTCTTGAGACGAACTTCCCTCTTTAACAGTACTTTGTCGAATTCTTGACACAAACTTTCCCATAAGTTTCTTTTGAATGCTCCTCATTTTTGTCAAAAACAATTAATAAGGGATTATCAATTAAAAAACTTTTTCTTAGAGACTTAAATGAAGACCAAATTACCCAAATTAAATAAAGGATTTATCAAAGGAACGCATGCTGGTTTTATTTTATTTTGAGAATGTACAAGCATCACTATAAATCGTTTGTGGAAAGACTTACGAAAGACCTCTTTGTCAAAACTAAAAGCAAAAATTAAGAATAAATAATCAATTTACGATATGTAGAAAGCAGTAGTTACGTTTATTCGAAAATTATGTGTCTGAAATGAGTTGTAACTCATATCACCCTTCAATGTGTAATCAACCCTCCAACATCATGTCAGCTGCTTTAAATTAAACTTTTTTACATAAATCAAAATGCAATCAACACACATAATGAAATTAATTTCGACTTAATTATATTAAAAGAAAATAACAGCTTGTCGTACTTCATGAAAACCAACACTGAGTTGTATTACTACGCTAGCATCAGAAACGACTGGCGAATACTATTTCAAGATTCCTTTATTAAGAATTTGAGGACTTCTGCAGTTAGAATTAGCACAGTATTTTAATTAAGGTCCATTGCCTTCGGAAAAAAACCCATGGTGTTCTCTAGGTGCACTCTAAATGAAATTCACCAGATTATCAATATAACAATTAAATTGGTACAATTTTGGGATAATGACCGTCATTTGGTCTTTTCAAAACTATTTGTGCCACCTCCAATCACAAACAGGTGGAGGAATGGACATGATAATGAGTTGATGCTCAAATGCGGTGTAGAAAAAGTTTCAAGACAAGTGGACATACTTTCTTTTATTCATAGATCACTTGCATTGATATTTAATTAACAAAAAAAATGCAAGTTTTGCTGATAACGGATTAATTACAGAAAACCTTCCAAGAACTGAACAAAAATCAATCGAAAATCCACTCTCTTGCGCTTGTGATTTGTATTTTTGATATGTATTCCAGTTCAGTTGTTATGTTGTTGTTGATTGTGTTGCTGTTGTTGTTTATTGTTTAACTTTTGTTAACATTTGCACTGTTAAGTCAGCATTACTAAACATATTTTTTTTTTCTTTGAAATACATGTTCGCTCTCTTCAGATAGTTTTTGATTCTTATTCCAGCAAATGGTGCAATATGTATCATTTGAGACATTATATAGGCTTCAGATTTTAGTTTTGCGTCTTGTTTCTCTTGGTAAGAGTAAACCTTTCCATTAGAACTTGAAATCTGGATTATCTGGAACTGCATTAATTTATCAACCTGAACATGAAAATTATATTTTGACATCTAATTTCCATTTTGCCTTACATGGACACCATTAATTATATTTAAATCCACACTAATGACCCTTTTTTTAACGCTATACACTAACGCTAAGTAAATTTAGGCCTATTCTTAAAATAGGGCTGCTGTCAAAAACAATGTGAATAATAGCAAGATATTACAGAGCAGTTCAAGCTCCACACTCGATTAATTCTGTGTCAATCGGCCATTAATTTCGCATCACCGACCATTAATCTTATCGCTGATCAGCTGATACGCCTTACGTGGATAAGGAATTATCTGGTGTTTTCTAGACAGCGGCGTTCAATAAGTCTCTATTTTGAAACGGGGATTAAATATGAAGTGAAGCTATCTTTTACCATTCTCAATAGTATCTTTATTTGTTTGTGTTAGGGCGGATCGAAATATGCATTTTTTGAAAAGCTGTACAGTTACTAATCTGTATGCAACTTTTTTGGTTTCTCTTCTAATTTCTAAACTGTGTGATATTTTCTTCCAAATGGATGTTGTTGGGGATATAATCAAAAGCTTTCATTTAAAGAAATGATGCAAGGAATGGCTTAGCTAATTCCATCCCAGCCATTAAGCTCATAGGGGCCGGTTTCCATGGCGCAAGCGGACGCCAGTCCATTAACTCCCCAACAGTGCTGGTACTCATTTTACAGCTGAGTGGACCGAAGCAAGTAGAGTGTCTTGCTCAAGTACACAATGCAGCGCTCGCGACTGGGAATCTAACCCGGTACCTTTCGAATACGAGCATGACTCCTTAACCATCTGACCATTGAGCCACTTCACCTCTTAGACAGTTAGAGGCAAGAAATTGCTTAGTGCAACGAGTTTACATCAGATAATTGAGATCTTCCCTTCCATATATCATAATTTGCATGTAGAGTGTCTTACTATAATCTGAAAAGTTAACAATGCGGTAAAACGATAATGTTACCTATTTTAAAAACATTTGTTTTTTTAGTTTTGTGATCATTCTTATGATTGTTTTTTAAATACTTTTTTAAATGAGTCTGTCTATGTTGTCCGTGCCGATGTCAAAGGAACCTTTCAAATGAGCTGTTATGGTACAATTTTACGTAAACAATTAACAACAAATATCACAGTAAAAAGTGTTTTAAACTCGATAGACGGAAACAAATTATGCATTGTTGTATAGTTAACTAGATAGTTTAGAAAACTAAGATGTTGCTTAGACATTCTGAGTTATTATAGGGCAAAAATAAACAATGGGGTGCATTTTCATTATGAAAAGGGAGGGTTTTTGTTTTGATTTTATTTAAAAAATTGACCATTCATTTATCCATGTTGAATTTTCTAAAAGGCGATTATACATTTCAAGAGGTTAAGATTCTACCAATTTTTCAGCTTTGTAATTATATAGGGTTTTTTTACTGAGGTTGCGATTATTAAATTATTGTTTGTGAGGAAGAATTATCATCACATCTAAAAAATTATTCAATAATGAAATTAAAGGAAAATATTTTCTTGATCAGACAAAAAAGATCTAAGCTTTAGGAAATAAAAACAAACCTCCTCAACTGATGTCTTCCCCTCAAGAAGATGTCTTACTCATGCGAATTTACAGCTGTTTCCTCCATCTTCCATCATATTTTATACGTAATGCAATTATTTGTGGTAATTCTTTGTGAAGTATCAGAATACACCCCGCCAGGCAACTTAAAACCTGCGTATTTTGCATTTGAATCCAGCTAGAAATTGATATTGATGC
>JAIGNY010001168.1:862500-890000 GCA_020152595.1 Chiridota heheva | reverse complement strand
TGAAAATATTTCTCAGGTTAAAGTTTTGGATAAAGTTTTTGGTTAAAGTTTTCATAACTTATGAATGGTGTACATTCATGTGACTTGGCATAGGGGTAGAGGACATGGGTACTGTTCAAATGAGCATGGTTGGGGGGGGTATGTGTGCATACTAATTAGCTTATTTGCAATACAATGAAAATATTTGTCACGTTAAGGCTTTAATTAAAGTTTTTAGAACTTAAGTTATGAAATATTTATGTAACTTGGCATAGGGGTACTGTTCAAGTGAGCATGATTAGCGGTTGTGTGTGCATACTAATTAGCTTATTTGCAAAACAATGAAAATATTTGTATCTATGATGTCTCTTAAATTAAAGTGGATGTCGATGTTTGCACAAATGATCATATATGTGGAGAGCATTGTCTACACTTAATTTTGAGGTGAAGTGTACATATTAATTATGTTATTTGCATAACAATAGACTTTCGTATAAAATGTTTAACATGCATGAGCACATAACTTAACTTATGAATGATGTACATTCATGTAACTTGGCACAGGGGTAGAAGACATGGGTACTGTCTGTTCAAATGAGTATTATTTGGGGTCGTGTGTGCATACTAATTAGCTTATTTGCATAACAATGAAAATATTTGTATCTATGATATCTTTTGAATTACAGTGGGAGTGGGGATTTTCTTTTACACAAATGATCATATATGTTAAGAGCATTGTATACACTCAATGGTGAGGTGTAGTGTGCATATTAAGTAGCTTATTTGCATAACAATAAACTTGCATACAAAACATTTAAGCTGAGATGATAACTTGCTATTTGGTTCAGTGGTAAAAGGTATTAACTGTTCAGTTGATCATGATTGGGGGCAAGGTTTCATCTAGCTAGCCGTGGAGCCGTCTTTTGCACGGCAAATTTCACAAAATCACGGCTGAAATTGTATATACGGCTTCATAATTAATATGAGAGCCGTGCTCACTGTGCTGGACTGAAAGCAGATTATCACATAAAGTAATTGTGAATCTCGGAAATGAAATTTCTAACATACAATTTGTCATCTTTAGTTTTAAAAAAGTCAAAATAATTCTCATGAAAATTTCAAATCTGTACCGGCGTTCACCTCTCAAACTTACGATATTTGCTCACTTGCTCACGACTTCCCATTTCTGTGGATAAACATTGATCAATCAGGTGTGCGAATAGAAATGTGATTATCAATAGTTTGGTGGGGTCTTATATTTAAGGTCACTACGGTAAACCTGTTAATACAAGTGTTACTCTTAAACTGATAATTAAAGGAATATTCCCATGAATTTTCACGTTCATGTATTTGATAGCGGACTTCAAAAAAATTGTCCGAAAATCATGTTTATATATCTTAATCCGTTTGTTACATTTTAACATCAGCAATGTATTGACAATAAACATACTGTTCCAAAACAATGTGATGTCATGATACTCGCAGATCCAACTGTTCAAGACAATATTTCTGCAATTTTTGTTTAAAAAAAGTTCCATTTTCCCATTATTTAAAGTGCAATTAAACATCTAGATAAAGCATTTTCTCGTCGAGTGCATGTTAGGACCTATATCTAATTTCAGTAATCAAAGATCTGTTTCCAATAATTTAGAAAGAGGCTATAGATTTGGAAAGAAGTACATATAAATTGCCTTGAAAGTAACATCACACTGTTCAATAAGACTTACTAGCACCAGTCACCTTTCAACACAATGTACGAAGTTGTTAAATGGCATAATTCGCAAACGGAGTTTCTTTGATAGTCCTTTATTATAAAGGCCTTCATATGAAAATGAAAACTAACGTGTTTACAGCGCAATGGTTGATTATACAACACAGATACTTGCCCATAAACGGAAACAACGATTTATGAATTTTAAGGACACATGTATAATATGAGACTTATTAATTGTTGTAACTATTGTACTGTTCCATGAAAACCTTTCAGGAATATGTACGCACGGACAGATGGAAACAAGGGAGGAAAGATCAAGAATTTTATAGCCAACAATCATTTCGGAACAATTTGGACTGTTAGAAATGAAACATAATTTGAACGGGAATACACGGTTCATTATCTACTATTTCTTTTAAGGTCAGATCTAAGTAGAAAGCTACAATATTAGGTCTATCATAAAATGTTCATGTAAGTTGTGTCTTATAAATAATATATCGTGGTTTTTTCAGGCTGATGAAATAATCATTTGACAAATGAGTATCAGCGAACAACAGCCACTCTTTTGATACAGTACTTTTAGGTTTCTGTCATTTTGCAATACTGTACTCTATTCATGTGAAATTTAATGTGTTATATATGCATCCATTTCAGATATGTAAAATCATTGCATAAACTCGTTTGTGATTTGTATTCCATTTAGTCGGGATATAATTAAAATAATCAATTTAAATAAGTTAAATGTTAAATATGACTGCATCCCAAAATTAATTTTGTTTTGATGATCTGTAAGAAATTATGCATTTTCCATCCAATCTTTCCGACCATGCCATACGATTTACAGAAAATACTGCAAAAGAAAAACAGTTATTGCAACAATGTATTTGCAGACTTAAAATTTGTGTTGCAGGTAGTATGTCTACATAGCAAGAAAACAAATGAAAAAGAGTCAATAAATGAATACCAGTAAAAAAACATAATTTAACTAAACTCTCTATAACAACACAACAAAAGAAAAAGATAGTCAATGAACAAATACCAGTAAAAATAATTTCAAAAAATAATTAAAGTCTACAAAAGTTTTACAAAAAATAGATGGAAAACGGTAAACAAAACAACATAATTTAGTTATACACTACATATTAGCAACACGGCAAAAGAAAGAGGAGACTTAATAAATGAATACCAGTAGTGGAATATATTCTAAATAGAAGCTTAAGACTCTGTAAAGCGCATACCTACACCCCCGTTGCAATTCCAACATGCCTATAATAGTTTGAAGAGTTCATTCGATCCAAAAATCTTAGGACCAAGATTTGATCTGTATTGATCATTTGTATTCTAAAAATTAAAGGAGATTATCTTCTGATTGATTTCTTCCAAGGCCATATCATTGACATCAATTTTATTCAGGCCGAGTATTCATTGTTTGACTTTCATTCACACGTTCCATCATTTTCTATTCATGGCATAAACCAATTATTTTTATTTTTTTAATACCTTTTGATTTAACCTTCAATGAGTCCAGAAAATTGATTGTTTGGATATCCTTTCATGGCATGACTTCATTGTTCACCTCATTCCATTGGAAATTTTAAATCTAACCTTACAAGTAGTTTTATCCCCACCCCTTCATTTCTGCCGTTTTCTTGTACCAATACGTTCCAAATTAATTCACCACTTGTTCCTTAAGCAAAAATAAAACCACACACCAAACCTATTTAGAATCCATGTATGAGGTATGTTGATGACACACAGCCCACTTTAAATTTATTGCAAAACCTCAATTTTCCCTTCTTTGAGAGTATGCCAACCCTCTCATTTATGCTCATTTCTCTTTCTACCACAATCAAAAAAATCCTTCAGTGGTGCTTTCTCACTTGCAAATATTCACTTTTACTCTCCAGGATACTTTATATCCTATCTCCGATGCCTCATGCCAAACTTGGAACTTATCCTTAATGCCAAGCCCCCTCCCTCAATCCTTTTTCCCTCAACATCATTACCAAAGTCCATAATCAAAGCTTGCATTTCCAAAATACAAATGGTCGTAACTTTTATTACGGTAATTCTTATTTTTACGCCAGACATCAGTTTTGGTTGTGAGTTTCGAAATTTTAAGCGTAAATAGAGCCCTAGTATTACTGTATTAGGCCTTACGCTAGTACATGTTTTCCTACTGACTAACGATCGCAGGAAATTAACGAGTAACATTACGAGTCTTAGCCTTGCAGAATCAAAGTTTGCTTACCCTCTTATAGCGTTAAAATGCGTAGGGAACAACGACAAAATGGAATAAACGGTAAAACACTTAGATATTTGGTCATATTTTGCTTATACATGTAACTTGTAATAAAAAAACTTGTTATTTTATAATGATTTGATTAACCAATTACTGTATATTTAGTATTTTGTAAGTTTTCATGTAACTTATATTTGTTTTGTACATCAGAAGCAATTATTTGGACATAGATATATACCAGTAAAGCGTAAAAAATGGCCATTTTGGCGTAAAACCAACCTATGTCCATGATACTATTTCCAATTATCACTACTTTCCTGTCCTAGTGGAGGGGAGGCGGCGAGGAACTGCTTTGTCTCATTGAGGCAAATGCCTATAGATAAGAAAATGTGTCGCCCGTACAAAATGGAGGAAGTGGGGGAAGCAATCTTGTGGGAGGAATATGCCACCCTAAAATGCCACCACTGGATACTGATATCGTGTCTCCAATTCTCATGTCATTCCCTGCTAACCTTTTACTCTACCTTTTGACACCCATCTCTCTGTCTCTCCTCTCATGTTCAATACTGTCTCCCACATGACCAAATCTCTTCCTATACAACATCCTACTCTTCATCTATCCTCCATCTCCCACCCTCAGGACCTAATTTCATTCCCCTTTTTTTACCTACACCCCATACCCTCATACAGTACTATCCAATCTCATGTGATACTGTACCATATTAATCATCCCTACAAAAATTCCAGATCTGGCCCAGGTATAAATCCCAGATCTGGGCAAATGTAAATCCCAGATAAAATCCAGATGTGGATTTGACGTAAACCTCAGATCTGGCCAAATAAATAATTGGGCAGATACAGTATAACTTCATATAAATTTTTGCCATATCAAACTTGGCCAGGTTCAGATCTGTGATTTATCTGTCCCAGATCTGGGATTTACATCTGGATTTGATCTTGGAATTTATGTCTGGTAGAGATCTGGTGGAATTTATATAAACAGTCCTTCACATCGATGAACCAGTTTTAAACTATATAGACGACTTTCATTTGTCCAAAGTAACAATCAGTGCATATAGTCACAACTAAATTAGACGTTTTAATAGTAGTCAAATGTAAGCAAGAGCTTTCTTTTCTATTTGTTAGTTTCAGTATGAGAACAAAAATTCCCTGAAAATTCAAGCAATGAAACCACAGTGAAACTACATACTGTACTAGACTGATCATATGAATTTGAAAATTTGAATATTATTGCACTTATTAAGTATATTTCTATGAACATTTATTGTGTCAATTAATGTGACTCCGCCCATCACCATCATATCATAATATTTTGCTGGTAGATGCTTATAAGAGAGTACTCCTAGTCATACAGGGAAACACAAAAGGATTAAGCCTTCATATCTGCATACTGTATTGTATTATATCAAATTGTATTCGCTTATTAATCTTGAAATTAATTTTCCATTCTTAATATAAATTTACATATGTAAATTGTCACATTGGAAAATCCTCCAAAGGAATCTCTTTGGCTATCCAAAGGTGATTTTTCACTCACTCATTCACCCATTCACTCACTAACACACTGTATTCTTCGGGATATGTGTCCCATAAGGCTGCAGAGTACTCTCTCTAACGTATCCTGTTTCTGGCTACGTGTCTGGCTTAAATCCAAAAACATCACCCTAGCTCAACTCTTTCCTTTACTACCGTTTTTCTCCATGTCGGTCTTGGACATCCAACTTTCCTTCTCCCTTCTGGCTTCCATGTCAACGCTGTCATGCAGTGATTGTCCTCTTTCATTCTTAATACATGCCCAATCTACCTTCATCTTCTCATTTTGACTTCGTTGCTAATTCTTCTTTGTTTAGTAAATCCTAATGCTTCATCATTTGAAACAACATATGGCCATCTGATCTTCAAAATTATTCTCATGCATTTGAACATGAAAGTATCCAATTTCTTATTGTCAGTCTGATTGGTCGTCCATGTCTCACAACCGTATAAGAGAACAGACTTAACAATAGAGTTGAATGATCTGATCTTTGTTTTGACTGAATGTATATTGGAGCTCCATATCTTATTAAATTTCACGAAGGATGTTCTTGCTTTGGAAATTCTTTAACAATATCTTCTCCACCACCACGTTGTATGTTTACAGTTGCTCCTAGGTACTTGTAAGTATGTAGCTCTTTCAGATCTTCATTATTGATTTGCACTTTGTTACTGCATCTACTATTTACTTTCATGAGATCAGTCTTATTCTTATTTATTTTTAACACTGTTTGTACAGCATATTGGTTCAGCTTTGTTAGTTTTGTTTGCATGTGTTGATTGGTAGAGGAGGTCAAAACGATGTCATCTGCAAAATGAAGGTCTTCTAACCTTGGCATAAACCTCCATCTTATTCCATTACTATTGGCTTCAGTTGTCTTACGCATCACCCAGTCCACTATCATCAGAAAAATGATACCAGACATCATATCGCCTTGTTTGACTCCTGTACGTCTTAACTTGAAACCATTCTGACACCACCCCTTCATCTATTACAGCACATACATTACCTTCATAAAATATTTTGACCATTGTGATAATTTTCTGTGCGAAACTATAAACTGCCATTATTTCCCATAGGCCGTCCCTGTGTACTGCGTTTAACGCTGTTTTGAAGTCAACAAAGGTAATATAGAGGGCTGACTGCCATTCAACAACCTGTGCTAATATGTCAGTATGTTGCGAAGTATAAATATTTGTTTGATGGTTTTTTTTTCTTCTGAACCCTGCTTGTTCAACTATCAGCTTGATGTCAACTCTGTTTCTGATTCTATCGATCAAAACTCTCCCAAACACTTTGCTTGGCACTGATGTTAAGGTAATATCTCAGTTTTTCACAATTCGTGATATCACCCTTTAGGACTTCTACAATCAGCCCCTGTTTCTAAGATTTTGGTACTATTTTTGTGTTCCATATTGCCCTGAATAAATCCTCTAGCCATTCTTTGGTAATATGGGTATCCGCTTTCAGCATTTCTGTTGCAATATTATCTTTACAAGCAGTCTTGTTATTCTTTAACTTCTGCATTGCATCCTTTATTTCAAATCTAGTAATGTGGCTAGTTTTGATTTCGTCTATTACAGGATCACACGTAACATCTGCTACTGGATTTATAGGTATCAGTCTGTTTAAAACACCCTCAAAATGTTCTCTCCATCCCTCTCTCATCCGTTTCATCTGTCAAAAGTCCTCCAGATTTGTCTCTTACTGCATTTGCTGTTCTGCCTCTTTCGTTGCATAATGTCTTGGTAATGTCATACAGCTCTTTCATTCTACAACTACCCGTTGTCTTTTCAGCAGTAGTAGCCATGTCATCTACCCACTTTCTTTTGTCCTTCCTTTTGTTTTTCTTGACTTTTATCTTTTTCGCAGTAATTAGCTCTTAAGTCACCTTTAGTTCTATCTGACTTGGCCAGACCAATATTACTCTTCGGCCGTTTTATCTCCTGAATTAACGTCCAAGATTCTTTACTGATCCATGGTTTTTGGCCCTTCTTCTTGTATCCTAAAATCCTTTTCGCTGTCTCATTGTATTCACAATGTTTTGCCACTTACTCCCCACTATATCATTATCTGTCTCACTGTCTCATAAATCTAATCTTGTAGGACGTCATGTCTATTTCTTAGCTTGACAGAAAACTGGGCTCTAATTTCTGGCTGTTGTAGCTTAATAGTATCATACTTCATCCTATTTACTTTTGCCTTCTGTTTTCTCTTTAGCTTCAGTCTGAACTTTGTGCACTCTAAATAATAGTTACTAGCGATGTCAGCACCTGTCATAGCTCGGTTGTTCAGTATAGATGTGCTGTTTTGTTACCATCACACAGTCACATGGTCAATTTGATTCAGCGTACTCCCTCCAGGGGAAGTCCAGGTTTCCTTGTGTAGTTGCTTATGTGGGAAAATTGTTCCAGTTATCACCAGATTATTGTTACCGCAGAAGTCCATAAGCTTCTCACCATAAGCATTCCTCTCACCGCTACCATGTCCACCAAAAACATTCTCATATCCTTCATTATTATGACCTACTTTGGCCTTGAGATCCCCCATCAATATCAGTACATCATGTTACGGTACTCCATCAATTAGAGCTTGCAGTTGATCATAGAAAGTGTCTTTGTCCTCATCACTTGCATCGTTGGCTGGTGCATCAGACTGTTTGATGTGTTGGTGAAAAGCCTAACATAGGGGATTTTTCAGCTGGGATCAAATGTAGCATTAACTCAAGTTTATGCATGGCTTCATCTGGACACACCAAACTTAATCTATAGTTTAAACTGGCTTCAATAAAGGGTATAAATAGTCAGATAAAACTGTATTTGTATATCAAATTTGAACATTAAATCTACTTTATATCTAGTTTGCTCAAGCCAGATTAAACTTTATTTGTTTATAAAAAGTAGCATTAAATCAAGCTTATATCTGGTTTGATTTGGACAGTTGAAACTATTTGTAGATGAAATTGGCTTTGATAAAGGTTATATCTGGTTCTGATCTGGACAGATGGAACTATTTGTAGATCAAATTGGCTTTGATAAAGGTTATATCTGGCATGATTAAGAAAAATGAAACTTTATTTGTATATCAAAAGTAGCATTAAATCAAGCCCATATCTGGTTTGATCTGGCCAGATGAGACTTTATTTGTAGATCAAATTGGCTTTGATGAAGGTTATATCTGGTTTGATCTGGACAGATGAAACTATTTGTAGATCAAATTGGCTTTGATGAAGGTTATATTTAGCATGATCAAGAAAGATTAAACTTTATTTGTGTATCAAATGTAGCATTAAATCAAGTTTATATCCGTCTTAATCTGGCCAGATTAAACTAAATTTGTACATCAAATTGGCTTTAATAATGGTTGTATGTGGCTTTATCTGGCCAGGTAAAAGTTTATTTGTATATCAAATGTAGCATTAAATCCACTTTATATCTGGATTGATCTGGCCAGGTCAAACTTTATATGTAGATCAAATTGGTTTTAATAGAAGTTATATATGGCTTTATCTGGCCATATCAAGCTTTTTTGGATATAAAATGTAGTATTAATCAAGATTATATCTGGCTTGATCTGGCTATATCATCCTTTATTTGGAGATCAAACTGATTTGTATCAAGGCTGTATCAGACTTTTATCAAGGCTGTATCGGACTTTATCTGGCCATATCAAACTGTATTCTTATATCAAATGTATTATATCATGTTTATATCTGGCTTTATCTGGCCAGATCAAACTTTATTCACCCTGATATAAACTTTATTAATACCAAATTGTTTTGTAAGGGTCAACCTCATTAACCATGAATTCCCTTTTTGCTATCTTCTTGTTAGTTAAAACTTCAACATATACAATTTGTTTACCGACTATTTCTAGTGTTTTCAACCAAATTTCTTTTTCCTCTCAATACTTCTAAAATTCGTCATTAGTAGGCCTACTCCTAAATCTATTGATACAAACACATCATGCAGTTGAACCATACACCCTTCATTAGACAAGAGTTCTGTTTTGATATCCCATGAAGTGCTCACACAAACATTTTGAGTCCTTCCACCAGCTAACCAATGAGAAGACACACAACATTGTTCATATGATTTGCCCATGACAAGAGCCGCTTTATGGTCTTCACAGCCTACAGGTTTCCAAAGGCATTGTAGCTGTAAAAATAAGTTCATTTACCTTTATTTCATCAATTCATACATACCGTATTGTAAGATGAACAAAGTCTTTAGACAAGATATCAGAAAAGAGAGTCAAAAAATGAATACCAGTAAGAAACACATTCTAATCAAACTACGTATTAACAACACAAAAGAAAAAAGCATTCAATAAATGAGTACCTGTAAAAACATAAATTTATTAAACTCTACGTAACAACACAACAAATGAAAAGAGTCGATAAATGCATACCTGTAATAAATATAATTTAATCAAACGCTACATAACAACACAACAAAAGAAAAAGAGAGTCAATAAATGAATACCAGTACAAAATGTACTTGAAATGTGAACGCGAAGAGCATTAGGTTTATTAATCAGGGAAAAGTTGTTCTTGTAATCTCACCCGTGTTGCCCTTGGACCTGTGCTATGCGTTCGCATCATGCCTGTGGCGTCAACAAATTATGCGCCTGAAATTTGCAATGCACATCCATTTCTCAAATTTTCAGCTGAAACCCTGATTGGGGAAATTTTGTGTGCATAATAAATTACCCTATTTGCATAGCAATGAAAATATTTGTATATGTGGTATCTTTTGAACTAAAGTGGGTATGATGATTTAGCTTAAACAAATGATCATACAGTATATGTGAAAAGCATTGTTCACACTTAATGGTAAGGTATAGTGTGCATTTGCTGCAATATGTTTGACCCGAGATTACAAATGTATGGCTTATGACCTACTAACTTCACATTTCTAGTTTTGTTATGATATTGACATTCCTGACATGAATAGCATCAAAATGTATGTCTGAAGCAAATCAAAGTTTCCTGCTTCTAAAGAATGGTAAATTAAGGGTTTGGGAAATATAAACAATAAGCAGAATGTGGGGTAGAAGATAACATGATGATAAAGTAGCTGAAGGAATTAGGATGAGGTCATGTGAGACAGGGTGGAATTGTATGTAGGACAGGGTGCGGTGGGATGTTGGTCAGATGTGTTGGCATGTGGAACAGCGTGGGTTGGCATGTGGAACAGCGTGGGTTGGCATGTGGAACAGGGTGGGTTGGCATGTGGAACAGGGTGAGTCAACATGTGGGACAAGGCGGGATGGCATGTGGTGGGATGTCATCTGATTTCAGTTGTGATGGCATGTGGGTCATGCAAGTGGTGGAATGACATACAGTATCGGATTTTCAGGAGTGATTGCATGGGGTATAGACGTGGGAAGACATTTAGGGACAGGTTGGGATGGAATGGGACAGTCTGAATATTCATTATTAGCGATGAGGGGATTTGTATCGTTTCCAATGTCTAGTTTGCCATACATTAAGCAATATTGTTTAGCATAATTTTGCAGTAATGTTCTTGTACATTTTTTTATGCTGGTTGACTTTGCTTGACACACATTTTTTCTTAAATTGGAAGTTGTATTACAATCCAGAATGTAGTTCTGGGGATGTGTAGGGAATGGGGGGAGGGTACAACTTAGAAAGGGGGTTGAGTGGCATTCTTTCACTGACATTGGCAAGTCAGGGTCTTACCTTTCTTTGTTATTCAATTGATAGAACTAAAAGAAGTGTTGTAATTATAAAGACTGCTAGGTTTTACATATTTTCTGAGTTACTGGGTGAGGTGTCTTAAAATATCTGAGAAAACTCTACAGATATTTTGAAGCTTGTAGTGCAAATAAAATTTAAGTGCATCTTTCAAAGCTCAAGTAATTTAAAATCATCTGCCCCTGCTACCCTATTTCTGTATATACTTCCCTCTATAAGCCCATTCTCTATACTAGCTTTGAATAGTCGAGCATACTGTCCTTCCGAAAGTTCTAGTTTTTTAAGTTATGGCGCAGTCTTAAAAATTATACTGTACAATACATAACTTATAATCCAGAGCTGTGATTTCATCAGAAAGAAAAATTTTAACTGCCATTTTGAAGTTTGTACTTTCTTTCAAGTTTGTGTGTTGCTTGTCACAACTTATTCCATGCAGTAAAAACCTGTATACATCTTGTTTCAGAGTGCCTGATTTTGAAAACATCCTTTTTAGCTTCTCATATTTGAAAACATAATTTATTATTTGCAGAAGTCCAACATTACCACTTAAATACTGCCCCTGCCACCACATCACCATGAGAAGAAAGGAGGGATGTAAAGGTACAAGCCAACAGAGGAAGCCTTGAAGTACTTCATCCAGGTAGAAAGAGTATTAAAGTTTTTCATTATCTCCTTGGGGCTAGCCACAAAAAAAGGAAAACATGGGAATAGGTACAAATTCTGAAAACTTTGTTGAAAATTTAGAATGTATTTTAGTTAGGTAATGTGTAAATATTGTTCGAAATCAGGAAACATTAATCGGAGTAAGTTTCAACATCGAAGATGGCTATTTTGTATTATAAAATTGGTTTATTCCTAACTCGGCTCTTAGCGTTTTATACAACGTTGAAAGTCATGTAGTCAACAATTAAAATGTTATGTTGTTTCCTCCCCATTAAATCATTAAAGTCAAGAACTCCTCTGAGGAAAATATTGTCACTTACCTTTGGTATGGTTTTGCTTTGCCTGGTGTGCCATAAGTCCAGAGAAAAAAAATGTTTAATTGACATTGGACAAAACTGGTCATATCACTTTGAAATTGTCATATCAATCACAAATTAAACTTGTGGTCGATTTTTACATATATGTTCATTTCGAGCATTTTCATTGGTTATGATTTGGGGCATTGTCATTGCAAATAAATGGATACGTCCAGTTTTATATGATAGGATAATTTGAAGCATTCTGATTTGCTGGAAAATCAAGTCTGCTAGAAATTGAAATACAGTACATGTTTGATTTCTTCTGAGTTATATAGTGGTTATTGCTGGAAATCATAATAAAAGAAATCCATCTTGGCCCAGACAAGTCCAAGTTCCTGTGCGCCGATTCTTCTGGCTGCAAAGGAACTTATTAGGTGGCTAATTGGGTCCAGCGCTTTGAGGCCCCGGCAAAAGGCGCTATGTAAATGTAAACTACTGGCTCTCTGAGAGGATTTCACTTTTTTAGTTGCAAGCTGTCTTCCTGTTTAGAAGGAAAACTTTTAAAAAACTTTATAAAACTGAAGGAAAATTTGTTGATATTATTAGAATGTTTGGAAGAATTTGACAGTGTATAGAACAAATTCTTAAAAATGAAGGAAATATCCCAAAAAATTGAAAGAAAATTTCCCGAAATCGACCAAAATGAAGGGAATTTTCAGAAGAAGAAGGAAATCTGTTCTGTTTGTCGGTTGCATGTTATCTTTCAATTTGGGAGGTAGAGTATTATTAAGAAATTATTAAAAACACTTTGGAAAAAATTGGTAAATTTGAAAGACAATAAAATTTCCCAAAATGGATGAAACTATTCTGGGGCAAACTGTCACATGGTGATAAAAGCAATTTGCCCAATTATGAAGGAAACTCACAAGGGGAACTGTCACTTTAGAGGATTTTTAAACTAAAATTCATAATATTGAAGAGAAATTTCGTAAAATTATTGGAAAACTTTGGCAACATTTCCCATTTGCCACACTAAAAAAAACAAATTGCCCCAAAAATGAAGAAAATTTTCGGGGGAACGGAACCTGCCTTAGAAGCTTTCCCCTTCCCGGTTATACACTTTCTTCTTAGTTGAAAGTTAAAACCGCGAAAATTTTAGACTAAAAGTGATATTGCGTTACAGGGATGGCATTTGCTATCGTTAGCCTATGAAGGTAGCAACCCATTCATTGTAATTGTGTGTTCATTCATTGAGTATCAAGATTTGAAAATTCAAAAGCCAAAAGAAATGGTCATTTCTTAGCCAATCTCACTTATTTAGCAAGGCTTTGCATTGATTTCAAAGCAAGTAAGTTATTTTTTATTGCACCTGTCCATCATTTTTACCAACTTAAGAAAACATCCCAATAGGAACACACATCTTTTCTGCTCTGTATTAATTTGGTATAATTATTGGAAAAACATGGCAACATTTATCGAAAATTGTGAGTGATTTTCCCGATCAACAGCAATGTTTAATAAAAATTAATTTACCAGTGCCATTTTCGCTTGTAACTGGGAGTTTTTCAGGGTTCCTTTTAGTTTGTAATCAAAAACAGCTTCAAACTTTCTTGGTTTGTATTCTACACCTTAATTTTACTGACCTGATATCAGATTTACTGGCTAATTTAAAATTTTACCAAAAGGTATCAAAAATTGGTGTTCTGTTACTGTTGGGACATTTTACTTGTGCTGTATTTTACAATGCTAATTTTTTACTGTGTATTATTTTACTAGAGCTATTTATCTTGTGATACAATTTGTTGAGGTTGTTGATGTAATATTTTCCAGGCATTACAGATTTTTGCCAGGATTTTCAAAATTTGAAAACTGAGTGGTATCATAAGGCGTGAAAACTGTAGTGGGACGATGACTACTGCAAGTTCAAGCTATAGTAGCTGGAGCAATATTACCAGCACACGCTTATCACACCTATGTTGCTGCTCATCATGATGCAGAAATGATTATGTGTATTTGATGGACTGGGACTGGGAAATTTCTTAAAAAATAGGTTATGTCAACAAGAACTAAATAAAACCTCTTGGGGAATACACAAATAATATACAAAAAAAAAGTTAATGCTTCTTTGTATGTTTTCGCCTGCGTTTGTCCTTTATCTGTTTGTCCGTTTGTCAGTCACACAAAAATATCTGAAGAAGGGATAATTGGATTTTGATAATATTTGGTGTGGGGTTTTATCAATGCATAATGAAGAAGTTATTACAATTTTAGTCATATAGGAACAGGAGAAGGGCAGAAATAGAGGGGTTGGGATGAAAAGGAGGGGTAGTCAATTTTAGGGTGTCAAGACTTACAGTACATAGTTGAAACTTTCCATGGAATGTGCTAAACAATGAATTCATGCCCTGAAAGAAATAAAAACAATTTCTTGGTTCTTAGAAAATCAGATCAAGCAGCTTCTGGTATCAATGAGAATCAAAACAATTGGCTTCTTGCATGAAAGGACAATGATGGAATGTGAATCTTGGCTGAACAGAGCTCGAACAATGAATGCTTAGCTTGAATAAAACTGAAAACGATGATCAGAGGGTAGATCCTGAAATGGGTAGAATGCAAATTGCAAAACAGATCAGCAGTGAGAAAGAGATTGTTTGTGGATATAAGTTGGTGGGTCTAGGAATTCTGCAGTAGATTATATTCTGGATGGAGAATAAACTGAGTGTGGAGGTATGTGCTCTACATAGTACTAAATTCTAGCTTCCACGTGTTTTCGTAAAATTAGCACCTAGTGAACAGAAGAACTCTTGGTAATTATTACTTGTTGGTCTTGTTGTATTGGAAACTCCACTGAATTGTATACTAGTAAGTGTTACTAGTTAAAGCATTTTTCCAGTAAATGTAAGTCAAGCTATATGTTTAAGATTTTCCACTTTTCCGAGTCCTTATTTCTTATATCATTTATTGTATTAAAGCATTCCATGTTTTGATTAAAGTGCACAATAAAGTTATTTGCAGAGTATAAAATGTGTTCTTTTCTTTCTCATGCCGTTTCTTGTGTTAGGTTCATTGGTACTATGAATTACGCACTTGGTTTCTGTTTGGAGCAAGTGGAGAAAATGCTTAAAATTGTATAGGTTACATTATTGAGAACACTGTAAAAGGTTTTGAACAGTTGATCTAATCAGAAATTAAAATTTGACCAGTATTCTGTTCAAAAACATTTAAACCACGTATCCGGTTCATTTCTCAGAATGAACCAGATCCGGGTCATTTTTTATTTGAACCGGAACACTGGATCAAAATGACCAGGACCAGTTCGGGATCCCGACCGGTTTGGTGCCCCTGGGACCCAAATTTGTACCGATTTGGTTCATATTTGACCAGAGTATTTTAATATGCTGGTAGAGTAAGGGTTAATCAACCTGCGACAAATGCGCCAACTCGAAAATATAGGCTGCATGATCCCGGTGGGCGGCCTGGCGGGTCACTGAAGCGGAACGTGCCCGACTCTGCTGCCTGGAAGACCGATGACCCTTCAATAATCAGCCCTTCATTAACCCTTTTGTGTTAACTCTACCACGCGGCGATATTATCGCCGTTTTACGTGCCCTATCTTTGGCTCCGCCTCCTGATCGCATTTTCAAAAAAGTGTTGGTAGAGTAAGGCTTAAAGCAAAATAAAATATAGAAGTAGGATTCGCAGTGACTACGGTCACCCAATATATCAACGTTCTGATATTTCATGCACTAAAACAATGGATTTCTTGAAAAGGGTAAATATATTCGAAGAACGACTGATTACAAGGGATTTCACTTATCAAGAAATTGATTCTGCTTTTTTAAGCGTTGAGTCAGTAGATGCAACTAAATAAGTAACAATATGAATCAACATCTTTCGATAGTTTTCAAGACAATTTACAGATTTATAACTGCATTGACGCATCAAAGGTATTTAAAAAATGCCATAATGAAACATTTCTTAGATCTGGAGATTTCAAAGAATCTCAGGTGTTTTTCTTTTTTCTTTTTCTTTTTATGATGTACAAAATGAAAAGGATTCCACAAAAGCAAATTTTAAATTAAATCTAATTAATGAAATTAAATTTAGAAAATAAATTAAATTTGTGTATACAGATAACAAATACACTACAACCAACATTTCAGATTGGTTTAATGTGTAAACGCATCGACAAGTCAATCAATTACCGCCGCGGAAGTGACGTTACGAGCAGTGGCGTGGGCGTGGTAGAGTTATGTTTTACTGGAGTAATACGTTGGGCGCATAGATCTAAATTCGTATGCACCGTTTAGACGGAACCGATTACGAAATTGCTTAATCTGTTAAAGGCGAAGCCCTGGTAATGGTCCATTGCGTTGCACGCGTTGCTTAAAATTGTGTCATATCCAGGGTCTAACCCTTGCGCTTTTCGTAATTTTGAGAGCAGAAAATTGCTTAATTGTGTCAAATCTAGGGACGAAACCCTCCATTTTATTAGCAGCAACTGTTTAATATTATTATGTCCAAAACAGTAACTCCAAATGTTCAAGCCCTGTTGGGGCCAAGGGGCGAGTTTCTGGATTCTGATTTTGATAACAGAAAATTGTTTAGATATTGAACATCAAAAGCTTCGGAAGCCCCGCGCTTTTTTGTAGCAAAAGATGTAGCAAAAACTGGTATGGGCCCAGAGGGCAAAGCTTCCCCCCCCCCCCCCTTCCCATCCCGCCGAAAGCTCTACGTTTCTCATGTATTCGACATAAGTGCTTACAATTGTGTTAGATCCAGGATCTAAGCCTTGCGCTTATCGTAGTTTTGAGAGCAGAAATTTGCTTAAAAGTGTGTCAAATCTTCGACACCCTGGAAACCCTTCATTTCTCGCGATTTGAGAGCAGAAACTGCTTAATATATTGTCAAATCAAAGGTTGAAGCCCTGTCAGGGGCCAAAGGGAGAGTTTCTTGTGATTTTGATACAGAAAATTGCTTAAACTGTCAAATTTAGGGCGTCCTAAGCCCTGCGCTTTTGGTAGCAAAAAGTGCCTAAAATTCTTGCCCTGGCATGGATCCAGAAGGCGGAAGCCCTACGTTTCTCGTGTATTCAGGTATTTAATAGCAGAAAAGTGCTTAAAATTGTGTCAAATCTAGTTGGCGAAGCCCCGGAAGCCCTGCACTTCTCGTAATTTTGCTATCAGAAAATTGCTTAAAATTGGTCAAATCAAGGCTAGTTGGGACTCAAGGGGCAAAACTCCGGAAGCCTCACTTTTCTTGTGATTTTGATAACAGGAAATTGCTTTAAAGTGTGTCAAGTTTATGGGGCTAGCCAAACCTATGGAGCAAATTCCCCGGAAGCCCTATATGTTTCTCGTGATTTTGACATGTTTAATAGCAGAACATTTGTTTAATATTGTGTCAAATTAGGATGAAGTTCCCGGAAGCCCGGCATTTCTCGCCATTGTGATAGCAAAATATTTCTTAATATTTTGTCAAATCCAGCAGTCCAGGTTCGAAGTCCTGGTAGACGCCTAGAAAATTGATATCAGAAAATCGCTTAGAATCGTGTCAATTCCACGCTAAAGTTATACATAGAAATTACATTTTGGAACAAATGTTCAAATGTAGGATCCTATTGACTACAATATGTGTCTTTACTTGGGGTTCAGGGATGATTTTAATGTAAGAACGACGCTTTGAGAGAAAACATTTATAACGTTTGTTCTGAAATGATACAATTTGCAATAGTTGAAAAAAAAGTATATCAAATACATATTCTCAGAAACATTTGTGCGCCCCCGTGAGCATTCGGCGCCGTCTCAGTAAGTTTCATTGGGGTAAGTTTCCCCCTGGCCCCTGTTGCCATGCCACTGGTTTCTAGTATGTGTCGGGTTTATTGGTGTCGGGTCAAGCAATTATCTTGAGACAAGATTCCCTTCCTAAAATACGTTGGTGAATTTTCAATGCGCACTTGTCAGCTTGTGAAGAGATAAGGCTAAAACCATTTTGCAGTATAAAATTTGCATTGAAAATTATCATCCACGATCTGAAAATCACACCATTGATTTTATATAAAGACATGGAAGGTGTACTGTTGCATTGTGGGTAATCATTTTGAAATATCTTAATATCTAGAGAGTATTTCATCTCTCAATTGGGGACGCGTACTCATCTGTGGAGCGGGGTAATAAAAACAAAATTTAGCTAACACACAATGATTTGGTAAAATCTCAAGCTACAGTATTATATAAACAAATTCTGCTCTTCCTTTAAAACTGAAATTAGATGCCGGGACATAAATGACTCTTATAAGGAACTTAAAGTTGGTTATATTTAGATATTAAAATATGATAAAACTGACTGCTTTTCCGAAATGGCTCAGCTTTCTTTGAGGTAAGCTAATCACATTATAAAAGTAGTAGTTGTGGAAAACAATAACTTTCAATGGTGCTCAAACATCCAGTGGCCAGGTGCCTAACAAAGCACTTTCGTGCATTAAAGTCGGTTATCGTGTTAACGCACGTGGAGATAAAAACATAATACAATTCAACGTTTCTGATTGGTCGAAATATTTACACAGAAACTGACAGGCTAATGAAACGTTGCGGACGTTACGGCACTCCAATGTATCACATTTACTGGTCACGTGTCAAACAAAGGCTTTGGGAGGCTATTTACAGATTTAAGGACTGAAATGTAAATTTGTCTTGGTGAATCTCTATCAGCTCTCAACTTCTTTTTCATCAGTTGATGTGAAGTTGTGGGTGATGTATGTATTTTCAATCGGTGCAGAAAGAAAGCAAGTAAGAACTATGCAAGGTGTTAGAAAAAAGCTGAAAATTATTTTCCCAGCTAATTAAAAGAAAATCAAATCACTCACTTTCTCTCCAAACATTAATGTACAACAATCTAACGGATATAATCTTATGGATCCGTAGCTTCCCGAGTTCAGTTAATCATAAAGTGAGAAATGACAGTGCAATTACTAATGACAGCAATTCTTACTTCATCCAGGAATTGAAGGGAAAATGTCATGCAAGTAAGAAAATTTACTTGTGTAGGTTCAATAAGTAACTTCATCAGCAGACGAAGACTGTCTTTCGCAGTTTTTGAAGAATGCCATTTTAGACAAAATTGGATTTCGAAACTTTTGGCAGTTTTGTTTTAAGGAAGTTGCAGAACATTTATATTTACCTCTTTAATTTACCATTTAAAAGAACGAAATCGATTTTTTGCCGAATTTTATGATAACCAGGCACTTGGCTGTTTGGGTAGAAGGTTGAACAGACAATGAGGAAATGTTAAACATACTTTACCATTATTTTAAGATATATTATATTGAATAGTGAATGGGAATGGAAATAGCTCGCATCATCGGAATAGTTCCTGATTATTGCAATGTAGTATTCTATAGTTCGTACAGTATCTTTTCGCTTTTAAAAATTTTGATATTTTGAAGCAAAGCGTCCCCAAATTATTGCCAAAAATCCAGCCCCTAATGGTTCTGAGGAAGCGCAATCAATTACCAGATTAACTAACACCATCATATACTTTATACTCACGATCTGTTTTTTCTTGGTTTGAAAGTGATTATTTAAAAGATTCGAAAACAAGAATATAACATTACACATTTCATCTCCTGCTTCATTGATTCTCCTTCTTCAATCACAATTCAATCAAGAATAAAAACAATTCTTTGAATGACTGAAAACGCAAAATATTTCATTTCTGATCGTCATTGCAATATTTTATTCTTTTCATTCCCCTTCGTTGATCTAGGGACATAATAAAGTGTACGGTGCTCCGAGGAATTTGTAAATTTACTCACGAATTGATCACTCCATCTCTCAAGAGGATGTATTTCAAGGATAGGTAATAATCGTCGTAGAGCTGAAATTTTACGTTATTCTCCGGAGACAAGAAATGTCGCAGTTGGAACATTTCTGTTGTGTTCATATTTGTATCTTATTTCTATTTGAAAATCAGAAGATGTTTAACAAAACAAAATATACTATGACAACTCATGACGAAATTCATTTGTGCACTAATTTAAGACTTACATTCATCCTTCTGTGTTTTCAGCAACTTTCAGCAAAGATAGGACAGTGCATGTATTCATTATATTTATTGAATTTCGAAGAAATGAAGTCAAAACTTTAAAATATTGTTTCCCTAACCTCTAAAAGATAGCCTCTTGGTTGCCATGGGCTTCAAGATTAATGTTGCTCTTTAGTGTGTTGTGCAGAAATTTGATATTTGATGAATTTTCGTTAATGTACACTTTTCCGGATTCTCCGCGTGTTAGGAAAAAGGTAAATGGAAGTTAATTTCATTTCTTGTTTTGAGAAACAAATTGAAAAGTCAAACCATATATTTTTTATGCTCAAGTTTTTAATAAAACAATTTAAGGGTCACGAATGTAGCCTGCTTGCAGACGTGAAAAAGTTAATATATTAATGTGATGCCTTGTGTGAAATTTAATGATTAAAAAAACTGACCTTCTTGGACCTCTTGTTAAAATATACTGATGCGTTTTTCTTTATAGTATGAAACAAAACGTTTATTTTGTTTATAAATCCGTAATCAAACAGCATCCAGTATCTACCTACTGTGGTGTAGCGGTTACCATACCTGTCTACAGACCGCGAGGCCCCGGGTTTAATCCTGGGGTGGGTAGACACGCCAGTGTACCACAACTGGTTATTAAAGGCCGTGGATATTGACTTGGTTGTCGATGTTATGTCTGTCCGTACGCCGTACCTGTGTTCTCGTCCGGATCGTATTAAGCGTTTCGTGATAGCATTGTTACTATCATAAGCGATTACGCAGGCGACGACCAGGCGACCCCATTATTGTAATTGTGTGTTCACTTGTCGTCGTCGTCAACACCCAGTTTGCTCTTCGCGAGCTTACGTGATCCGTTTTCCATCTTTCGCTTTTTGCTGGACTTTGGCATTCGAATAATCTATACGTTCACTGCAAGTAGCAATGTACTGTGACTGTCACGCCAAATCTCCAGAAAGTGTTGCAAGTTATCTTAATCTGAATTAGATTCTTCACCCTCGGCCATATCGTAGCAAGTCGTCTTAGTAAGCTCCTAAAGTATGGCTCGATTGCTTTGTTATGTAAATAAAGTCAAGGAGGAACAGCGAGCTAAACAATTCTTAATTGGTTTGTTGAGAGTATTAAACTTTATTATTCTGAGGGCGTCGAAGAATACGGTTTAAACACTTGTTTCTAGACTTTCCGACCTGACACACCTACTGTATTTCGTTAATTATTTTGTTAATTAATTGTTTGTTCAGTTTTCGGAAGAAAGTAGTCAATTCTTAAAACAATTCATTCAAGGTAAATATAAAGTATTTCTAAAACGAAAATAGGCAATTTATAGGATTTGTTATATTATGAAATATTTAATATTCTGGTATGAACTTGAGAAAAGAATGTATTTGTTTTGAATTATTTTAAAATGCTAGTCGAACCTGTTATTAGTGTGATGTCCGATTTATTTTATCCAAGAGTCTATCTTTCCAGTAACGACGGACAATTGGCCAGTCACAGGGCGTGGTACCACATTCATATAGAGGGAGGCCACTTAATGACGTTGACAGCTCCGGGCTGCTCAGTAAATCTTATTTATCCTTCTATAGCCTAAGAACCTTTACTTAACAATGAAGTTGGTAATTAATTGTATCGTTTCATTTTTATCTCATCCAAATTCGAAATAGCGATTTTTGCGGTGAACCAGTTTCATAAGTTTTGTTGTAATAAAGAACACGTCAAGGATTATTTGAGACTTACAAGAAATTTGTAATTATCCAATCTTGAAAGATAATTTCGTGGGCATTGAAGGCCTAAGAGCAGAAGAGAAAGATGTTATAAAAACAAAAGAAGATGTTGTGAAAGTATTTCATTTTGTTATTTGCTCATTTGAAAGTTGATTTTGATCTATTGCATGGCATATCTTTTGTTAGAACTTTTCCGTTGTTATTTTATTGATTCTAAGTCATTTAGCTTTAACCACACACCCAAATTGAAGTTAAAGAATTCGGGCTGGCAAGATACTTGTCACAGTGACACCATTGTCAAACCTTACACAAATTTATAATAAGTGACCATATGGCCATAAGTGGCAATTCAGGTATTTCAATAAATGAATTAAATATAAATTCGAGAACAATCAAATCAAGATATAATGGGAAGTCCAGGGGAGTTATGTGCTCTTATACGCTTGCGCCATGGAACCAGGGATAAGCACCGACCCTATGTGCTTAATAGATTTAAGTATTTGACTTTTCATACACTTTGTAAAAGAAAGACACATAAAGGGAATGAAACAAATTTAATGTCTATTGAAAAAGTTCATTGAATCCCGATAAGCAATAATCCGATAACAAAAATTAAGTATTCAAAATATTCAAAGATTTTTCAATCTTGAGTTCAACGTACGTTCGTTTATACAATCATAGCAATTCACTAAATGATTAGTTCAGTGATCAAGCAACTTTTTTTGTATGAAAGAGGACTTGAAAAAAAAAAAAAAACGGTGAAGAAAATATTTCAAACTAACTCTTTTATAATTCATACAACGTTTTTCGAGAGCTGTGAAATGTAATTTAAGACTTTGACTTGACCCGGAATATTTTGTATGGTTAGTAAACTCGCCCTATAGGTATCTCACTATTATTTGCAACAGGGATTCTTGGCTAAGTAAATGCCAACATTTGAGGTAGCAACAGGCATACAGGATCGCAGAAAATATATATATTTTTTTTTTTTTGAACGAGATCAATTTACAATATCAAAGAATGTTAACCGGTAATGTCACCCCCGTGGGAAAAAGTGTGTATAACAATAACATTAAAGCACATTGTTACAAAATAAAAGTGTTACAACTTAATATCTCATCTCCAAAAAAATGTTTGAGTAATTTTTGCTTTTTGTTTCTCATTCTCTCTTGATGTCCCAATGAAATTGTTTTTTAGAATTTACAAAAAAATAATTAAGATTTACTTTAAATATCCACTAGGCACTCAATTATAACGTCGTTATTTGATATTCCAAGCGTTCCTAATCTCATGTGTAAAATTGCTTAGTACTGCAACAATTAACATATTAAGAGGCCGTAGAATAGCAGTACAATCCAATTCCAAGTATTAGTTTACTTTCTTGTAAATACCTTACTTTGTCCTTCTCGAGGTTCGTCGATAAGCGGTTTGAACGACATGTAAGAGAGGCCAATTAATACACTGAAGCTTGCATCAACTGCTTACTGATAATCGGCTACAATTTGTTGGCTGCTATCCACGAATTTGTTTTCATATTGAATATTGAATCTTTGTAATAATTCTTCGAATAATTGAAGCTGTAGAATACAAAGGCGTTTAGATTTGCTTACAAGAGTTAAAGCAGTACCTAGTAAATGGGAACATGCAATGAACTGCACATAGTTACCAATGTGGTTATGTTTCTAATAATAGTACCTTTACGTTGGACCACCGCCGACTTAATATCTTTTAAAGGTTGCAATGTTGTCGGTAAGCTGATATGTCAAGCTTGTGTTTACAACGCTTGGCCAACTTAATTTTAGTGCCCAGCGCTTAAGTGCAATAGCCTTAATGATGCTGAACAATAGCTTGCCAATCAAAATTATGAACGTTTTTAACGATATGGCAACCTCTCTCCTTTGCTAGCCCAGCATAGTTGATACCTAAGACGCGGAGAGTTTAGGCTTTCACGATCCATTGCAAATGTTCTTATATGACTTCACTTTTCAGACATTCCATTGTTAACATGAAAAACTGTGCTCAATTAAAGGATTCATTCATTGGTCAAACACGTTCATCTTATTTCAACAAAAAAAAAAAACTGGTGCAGAGAGCTTTCGAAAATCTTTTACCATAAAGGAGATATTAAAGTTTAAAAGCTCTTGTCTTATCTGTGTAGAAATGAAGGGTGTAATAAGTCTACTGGAAAGTTTTAGCCTTCATCCTCACATTATTAGCAATTGTTAATGAATTTAAAAGAGAGCTTATTCAATTTTGTCACAATTTAAATTATTTTTCCTCGAATCTCCTTCAGGTATATTATAAACACCCTTCCTAGATTCAGTTTTATTACTTTTTGTGACATATCCTATGGTTTTTAAGCGACAAAATTGCAGAACAAAACAGGATAGAATACATAAAGACTTTGAGAAATCTGAGGCTATGACATCACAACTAGCAGACTAGTCTGATTTTAGTCGGTTCTACACAAATGATACCAAACTTTATACTTCTCCTTCACAGAATAACTTTTTTTGCATGCTTTCTTCACTATTTTGTTTCTTGTGAAGTCTTCTTTTATGTAAGAGAGACTTGCTTGACCCCTAAACTAATACTTTAACATTGCTCATTCTTAGTCTTGAGTGTGAATGAATGCGGATGAATAATCAAACATCTCGAAAGTGATTTGATTTGCATTTGCATTAAACACCCCTTTTAAAAGTATTTGTTGCATCCTATGCGCATCTAAACGAGTACCAACGCAACAGTATAGGAGGGACTTTTGGACGAACTCTCATGTATTTGCTACTGAAACCCACACAGTTAAGGATTGCCAATAAGGTGTTATGGGAGTGTGCAACCAAGGAAGTCCTGGTTCAATATTCATCATTCAACAGCATTTGATATTGAACATTCAAGATATGTTTGCTTATTGTAGAAACAAACGAAAAGGTTGAATAAAGATGGGCAGATTACTGTTTGCACGTTGCAAATAACATGATTTAAAAGAAGCACTGGCCGCGCCAGCAGGTATCATTCATTTACCTAGTAAGCTGTATTTAAGTTAAGTCAATAAGCATACTCCAATGTTTGAAATTGGTCGCCTTAGATACTATGAACCATCCACGTAAAGAAACAATATTTTTGTTAAAAATTGCTTTTGCTGATGTCTTGATAGGAGACATGTGACTCTGTTGGTAGACTGGTAGAGCTTACGACTAAGCTGCTGGAAATTACGGGTTCGAGTCTCACGAGATTCAACTGGAATTGTCTTTGCACAACATTGCAGAGAGATGCACCTGACATCGTGGCAGAAGTATGTCGTCTATGTCACCTGCTCCTCAATTAGCCTTTGGGAGAAGTGGAAAGTTTTGCTCACCGACCATTTATTCTGAATACTATTCCAGAAGAGAAGCCTGAAAACGTGGTGTTAACTAGCTTCCCTTCCCGCTCCCGTGTAACGTTCATGGCTTTGCTACATAAGAATTTGACTGACCAATATACAGCGCTTTGAGTATGCATGTTGCGTAGAAAATTGTTATATACAAACTCTGCATCATCATTATTACTATTATCATTAATACAATATACAATACAATACATTTTATTACAGTGCTCTAGGCCATCTGGCCTTTGTTACAAACATAAACGATGAATTAAATGGTACATGATTGAGGCTCTTACAACGAACAATAATCAAAGAGAAAGAAACAAACGTCTTACTCCATTGCGTGTAAATAAAGTGTGAAACTGCAAAAATAAGTATTTAGAACTAGCTGATAATAAGATATTACATTTTGATCTAGTTCAGGCTTGAAAGAAATATTTTGGAATAAATTTACAGCGAATTTCAGAAAGGAATGGACAAATTAAGAGAAAATGATATTCATCTCCAACTTATTTCAAATTTCAAACCTGACAAAACTTCTGTTTATAACTTGTATTACAATAACAGCTTTCGTTGACTTCATTTCAAGGCAAGCACATCTGATTTTGGTCACCAATATTTTAGGTTTAAAAACATTTATTAGATAATAGGTATGGCTCTGCATAACTTTCTGTTTTAAATTGTAAATAAGAACGCTAAGAACTTATAGAATTAATACACTCAACCAGTTCTGTCTATCTATGTCGCAAAGTCGCTGCTTAAAATTGTCATAAAAATGTGTAGTGATCCCTTCTCCCTGCCCTTCCCAAACATTACTAAACCCAGTTTCATACAAAATATTTTTAACAGACAGTGGCCATGATCAGATGCTAGCACTCCTTTGTTCCAATACTCTTTGTTCTACATAACAATGAGTCTGATACTAATCTTTATCAAGAATAAGAAGTCTTAACCAATAAGTTATTTGCTTTAGTATTGTTTGACTTTGAAAGGAAAAGCGACCCAGCTCTCCTAAAGCTATGATATTTATGGCATTTGGTGGTAAACCTAAATTATATTTATGAAACGAATTGTAAACTCTTATTGAACTTTCATGGGGAGTGATACCCCATAACTCAGAACCGTTTGTTAAAATAGGCATTATCTTATGATCAAAAATTTGGAGGATATTACTTCCAGGTAAATTAATAGCTCTAGACAAAATGTTCTGAAAATTGAACAAAGCAAGCTTAGACTTTGAACTCTCTGAACTTGGGATTCTGACCATACTCCTGTTGGCGTAAAATTTAATCCCAAATAAGTATAGTTATTTACAGTCTTAATAATCTGGCCTTTGAAATAAAAACGTTTACTTAATGCAATGTGTCCACTCCCTTTCTAAAAACAATTACCTTCGTTTTATCTGAATTACTGTCATTTCATTCAAAACCTTCTTATTGTGTTTTTGCTTTGCTAAAGTAAGAAGCTCCTTTGTTTTATTTTCCATGAATTGAGTTTGATTGTATATAATGAATTTATTGTAATATTACAAAGTAGGATGTCATTGAAGAGAGTTTGCTGAGTCCCCAGCTCCATAAAAATCGAGAAATTTCAAACTAAAATGAATCGAAGAAAGCGAACATGAGTACACTAATTCATGCCCAATACTGGAAGTCATAATCCTAGAAACATTTCCTGAAATATTGTAGATAAACATATAGATTAAAAAAGGCTTTTCAAGTAAAAACTCTATTATAGCTTTTGATAGCTATACCGGATTATTTGACGGTTTTAAATCCTACCGAATTATTTAACAGTTTTAAGTCCTACCGTATTATTTGACGGTTTTAAACCTTACCGATTATTTGACGGTTTTAAACCCTACCGGATTATTTGACGGTTTTAAACCCTCCTGGATTATTTGACGGTTTTTGAACCCTACCGGATTATTTGACGGTTTTAAACCCTACCGGATTATTTGACAGTTTGAAACCCTACCGGATTATTTGACGGTTTTAAACCCTATCGGATTATTTGATGTTTTTAAACCCTACCGGATTATTTGACGGTTTTAAAGCCTATAGGATTATTTGACGGTTTTAAAACCCTTTCTCGTTTTGAAGGACCTTACCTAGCTATAAAAGCACAAGTTTCATTTGTGTTTATTATAACTTCCGTAGACTTTGTTTCCTTGCTTCTTTTTTATCCTT
>JAIGNY010001168.1:820000-857500 GCA_020152595.1 Chiridota heheva | reverse complement strand
TCGCCCGATTCTCGCCCTCAAACAGCGCGCTCTCGAACACCCTTCTCATGGGCTACCCTGGAAGCCCACTAGAGCCTCTACAATTATCACCCCATGCGAAAAACCACGGTGTTTTCTATGCAAACATATTCTTTCCAGCCCGGTCATTACACCCCCAGGCCCCCACCATGCCCCTCCATCCAGGACCTTATAACTTTGATTCCTCTAATGTAGTTTATTTACTCATTTGTAATCTTTGCCCTTACGGAAATTTTATTGGTGAAACCAAAACCCCATTTCGTGTAAGATTTAACAATCACAAACATTCTATTCGTAATCATTTAAAAGGCGACCCAATCTCTGAACACTTCAACAGCCCCAGGCATTCCTTACTCAACCTAAAATTTTGCATTGTAAAAGTAAGCTTTCCGTCCGACAACGCACGGAAGGCCTCTGAACTTTAAATTCATACAAAAACTTCAAACCAAGAAAAGGGGACTTAATAAGGATTTGTCGTTCCTAAGCAACTATGTGTTCATCCGTCAAGCATCTGGTCATTGAAACCATTCGCTGATGTTATACGGTTTTGAACTCTTAATCATCTCATTTTCTGTATCATTGTATATATGTAACTGAAGAAGATTTGATTTGAATTATTTGATTAATTTCCACACTAATCATGAAACGATGCTTGGTGGAGAAGGTCTAAACGAGCTGTTGCTCTTACAAAGCAGACCCCTGTATAAAGAAACAAATAAAGGAATATAAGATGAGAATAGACTAACCACCCCCTCTCTCTCTCCTTCCCATCATGGTACATGCAAATAATACAAGATGATAGGCATATCATATACTACCATGTTATTATAACATGTAAACTAAGCCTTTAACCCCTTACAGAAGCCCAACAGTCCAGAGGCAAGTAGCTCAGTCGGCTGAGCGTACGATCAGGTTCGAGTCAACGAATATATATATATATATATATATATATATATATATATATATATATATATATATATATATATATATATATATATATATATATATATATATATATATATATATATATATATATATATATATATATATATATATATATATATATATATATATATATATATATATATATATATATATATATATATATATATATATATATATATATATATATATATATATATATATATATATATATATATATATATATATATATATATATATATATATATATATATATATATATATATATATATATATATATATATGTATATAATATATATATATATATATATATATATATATATATATATATATATTATATATATATATATATATATATATATATGTATATATATATATATATATATATATATATATATATATATATATATATATATATATATATATATATATATATATATATATATATATATATATATATATATATATATATATATATATATATATATCTATCTATATATATATATATATATATATATATATATATATATATATATATATATATATATATATATATATATATATATATATATATATATATATATATATATATATATATATATATATATATATATATATATATATATATATATCGTTGCAGAAAAGAAAAAAGTACAAATTCCACTTTAAACCACTCCTTAGAGCAACTTTATTAAAACCTTGAAAAACAATTCGACTTTCATCGGTTGAACAAATGCAAGTAAGTGATTTATATAAGTATATATATATGACGGTACCAGTATTTCTACTATTCGGTTTATTAAGCCTTTTATTGAGCCGTACTTTTTCAATTTTCTTTTTTTTTGAGCACCCACTATATAGTTTAAACATACTCAAGTGTACCCGGTCATGACCATCAGGGCACTTGAAGCGTTTCTGGTCATTAATCACTTAATTGATCCAACACGAAATGTTTGTAAGAGAGGTAATTGTTATCAAGAGTATATTCACGTGTAGAACAAAAAGGCTGTAATTTCGTTTGTGAAGGCCAGTTTCTTGTCAACCATGTAACGTAAGGTGAATTTAAATACCCAATTTTACCCATATTATAGATCTTATTAGCGTAGCGCAAATGGGAAAGGAGGAAATAGCTAGTCAGCATACCAATGCAATTCAATGCAAATTCAAAATGGGCCGGTTTAACAAAACACTTATAATTTATGTTCCTCGAAATGATAAAGATTTGCTTCACGAAAAAGTTCCAAAATTTATTTGCTTTTTAAAATATTGTTAGACAATACCTATGTCCTTAATCAACTTAATAATCCTAAAACCGTTACGAAATATCATTTTTGTCTAAAAATATTTGTCCGTCCACCACTACTTACTTCTCCACCGCGTACAACATGCCAAAGTGCGTAATTGTGTAAATGTGTATGCTCGTTTCGCGTGCGTGAACACGCGAGTATACGAAGCATAGTTTAAACATACTCATGGGTGTTCACGCACTGTTATTTTATTTCATTTTTTTTTCATTTCATTTATTTGTTTCTTCACAACATTCAAAACAAACAATAATAATAATGATAATGATAATAATGATAATAATAATAATAATAATAATAATAATAATAATAATAATAATAATAATAATAATAATAATAATAATAATAATAATAATGATAATGATAATAATAATAATGATAATAATAATAATAATAATAATAATAATAATAATAATAATAATAATGATAATGATAATAATAATAATAATAATAATAATAATAATAATAATAATAATAATAATAATAATAATAATAATAATAATAATAATAATAATAATAATAATAATAATAATAATAATAATAATAATAATAATAATAATAATAATAATAATAATAATAATAATAATAATAATAATAATAATAATAATAATAATAATAATAATAATAATAATAATAATAATAATGATAATAATAATACAAATGATATTAATGATAATAATAATGACAACGATATACTGTACATATAACAACAAAATGCAGAAAGTTGTGAAAGGAAGTGCCCTAAAAAACCAGCATGGCTTAACGAATAGGGCACTCCCTCAAAGTAATGAGATAATATGACTTAATCTACTTAGGGTATATACATAGTTGTATCTAAGCAAGAATAGAGAAAAAACAAAATAAGAAACAAAAAACGACCCCCACCTATAACCACCCAACCCCTAATACCACCCACCACCCGTGGATAAATAATTACTAAATACTACATAGTTAGTTTTATTAATATTAAGGGATAATTTGTTAGCGGTAAACCAGTTGTGAAAAAAATCAAGCTCATTACAAACTAACTGTTGAAGATTATAAAGATTGTCACAAAAAAAAATATATTAGTATCGTCAGCGAAAAGAACAAGTAAAGAATTTGATGATAGTTAACTTATATCATTTACATAAATGATAATAAGAAGCGAACCTAAAATTGATCCTTGCGGAACACCACATTGAATAAAAAAGGGGATCAGAATATACATCATTAAAATATGTAAATTGCGTTCTTTTAGACAAATAGCTACAAAACCAAGATAAAGAAGTACCTCTTAATCCATAATGGGACAACTTATAACCTAATATATTGTGATCAGGAAAATTCCTATGGATGTAAGGTTTTTATTAAGGGCACTATATAACTTATCAACTGCATCAGTAAGAGCTAATTCAGTGGACATACCTTGACGAAAACCATATTGACCATAAAAAGTATATCATGCTTATTTAAGAAATCATATACTCTATTATCTGATTATACACAATCCGTTCAAGTACCTTAGAAAAACATGAGAGGACAGAAATGGGCCGATAATTACCATAAGATTTAGGATCACCTTTTTTATAAACAGAGACAACTTCTGCAGTTTTCATTTTGTCAGGAACAATACCACTTGAAAGGGAAACGTTGCAGATATGTCTTCAAGGGGCTACAATTAGGTGTATTATTTTCTTTACAATAGAGGGTTCAAATTATCAAAACCAGCAGCTTTATTTGGCTTTAAACATTGAGAGGCTATCTTCAGAACTTCTTCTTGGGTCGTTGGGAATAGAAAAAGAGAGTGGGGATTGTGAGTATTATTTTTTTTTAAATCCTTATCATGCGTTCGAGATTGTATATTTTGTGATAAAGAAGGTCCAATTTCAACAAAGTAACTATTAACTGATTAAAATCATTAGCAATTTTTGTTGGATTTTGAATTGTATTGTCGTTGTTTTTAAAAGTATTGTTAACAGTTGTTCTAGCTTTTTCATTATGAAGTAAGTTATTCATAATTGACCATGTTCCTTTGAAATCATGTAAAATTTCTTCAAATTTATGTAGAAAATATTTTTTCTTTGCTATGCGAAGAATATGGTTTAGTTTATTTCTATATTTTTATAATTAGTCTTATTTGTATCTGAGGATTTTCTAAGATAAATTTTAAATATTTTTTTTTTTTTTCTTAATCGAAGTGAGAATGCCTACGATAATCCATGGTTGTTTGTTATGTTTATTCTTCTTTGCTTGAATATACGGGAAACAATCATTATAAAGAAAAGTTAGCATATCACAAAGGGTTGTGTAAGAGAAATTAGCATTGTTGTCGAGAAGCACTGGGCACTGGACTCCAGCCAAAACTCCCCACCTTTTGAGTGACGTCATTTATATTTACTTGTAAAAAGTTACGAAAATTGAAGTTTTCTTTAGCTTCAGGCTTATGAGTACAACTTTTACAGAAAGCTAGGAAGGGATCAGTAAGATCAGTAATAATTATACCAGACAGAGTGCTATTATTAGTAACATTTGTAAATATCTTATCAATAAGTGCTGATGAGGTTGGGCTTACACGAGTAGGTTTCGTTATTAATGGGTAGAGACAATTTGCATAGGTATTATTAAAAAATCCATGGCATTACGTCTAAGTAAATCTATATTAAAATCACCCATAATGTAGCATTGCTTATTCTTATTACTTATTGTAGTCAGAATATGATCAAAAGTTTCATTACAGTATAAACGAGAGCTACTTGGAGGTCTATAAACTACGCCAAGTATTACTTTACTTTTGCTGCTAACTAGGTTTAAATCAATGACAATACTTTCAATGCAATCGTTGTAAACAGAGATATCATCACGTCTCTGATATACGAGCCCATTTTTTACAAACATGCAGACTCCACCACCTCTATTTATATCCCTATCTTTTTCAATTAAAGAATAATTATGAATATTAATAAGAGGCTATACATTGTGATCTCCAAACCACGTCTCGGTAAAGCCAATTACATAAAAATTATGATTAAGTAATGAAAGAAAATCCAGAATATTGTTAAAATTCTTATTAAGACTTCGACTGTTTAAATGAAATAATGAGAGCCCCGCATTGTTACTTCTCTGGTTAAAACTTTCAATGTCAAAATTTTCACATGACCCATTATTTTGAGATTCTGGTTGACTGGAATCCCAATTCATAGATAAATTATCATATGAATAAAGATCATGAATTACATTGTTTAAAACTCCTTGGTGGATATTAAAAAAACTCTCGTCATAATCATCATTTCCAAATGGTAAAGCACCAAAAGTGCATACATTACAGATCCAAGGTGAAAAGTTTGGAAAATTTACACATTCCAGATGGCATCTTGACTCACATTGATTACTTGGTACGAAATCATTGCCATTTGATATCAAGTTGTCACAGAAAACACAAATAAATGAATGTGACATTTAAACAATCCAAACAAGAAAATCAAAAAAGTATAAAAAACAAACAAACTACTATAAGTAGAAATTAAATTCTTTGTTCCAAAAATAAATAAATAAATAAATAAATAAACAAAGTCCTCATTTAATGCAGCAGTATGACGTCAGAGACTTTAATTGTGATATCTTCATAAGTTGGATAAGTCACTCAGCCCCGAGATTCGTCGCTTTGCCTCACTGCCATCTGATGCCTTGACGAGCCCGTACATCCTTCCGTCGATGGACCATGCTGATGACATCTGTGGATGATCAGATGTCTTTTTTAGGAGTGCGCGGTGTTTGGCAGTCAAATCTTCTTGCAGACCAATGCCCGTTGACTTAAGTCTGCGTCTTGCTTTCAGCATAGGTGACCTGGCCGAGTAATTGGTGAATTTCACAATGATGGCACTGCATCCTTTGGTGTTCGGCTTACCGATCCTGTGACTTCGATCAATATCCATATTTTGAAGTTCTACACCCAGCTTGTCGTGAGCCAGCTGTTTGATGAGGGTGTCTGTGTTTTCATTTAAAGTTTCACGAATGCCAAAAAGGTGACCACAATTTTTACGTGAGTATTTTTCCAGAACACTAAATCCTGAATGGAACTGCTCACTGCAGATTTGAATTGATCATTTTGCTGGTTTAAAGTGGTGAGTTCTTTGGTTTTTCTTTCTAGTTTGCATTCCAGGTCGTAAATCTTTCCCTCAGGGGAGTCAACAGTATGGGTCAGTTTATCCAAGAAAGCCTGGATGACTTCTTTAACTGCATCTCGGATCATTGACTTTAATTCTTTGCTTACAAGAATGGACTTCAATATGGATGAAACCAACTTCTCCTGTTTTGAAAGCTTTCTTGTTAAGACTCCCTGAGGTGAAGAGGTACTGTTACAAGGCATAGTTGATTAGTGGTCTTGCAGACAATAGCGGTGAAGAGGTACCATTACGTGGCATAGTTGGTTAGTGGTCTAGCAGACAATAGTGGTGAAGAGGTACCATTACGAGGCATAGTTGATTAGTGGTCTAGCAGACAATAGTGTCAAAAAAAGGCTTGTGCAGCTCAGTGGGTGGATTATTGATTGATGAACTTGACTTGATAGAGCAGCATGTCCACTGAAGTGTGAACCGAGGTATTGATTAGCCAATTTCAGTAGCTTGTTCTCATGTTCTTTAGCTTGAATGGTTAGGCTCTGTACAAGTATGTTGAGGACATTATTAGGCAAGCTCCATCACTGGTTAACATTTTCTTGGTTTCAGAATTGTCAGATTTTCTGCGTTAAGTCCTTTATTGGTCGCAAAAACCTTCCAAGATGATTCTCCAGTGTTGGAAAAATATACTGCACTGAACTGAAATGATAATTTGTAAGTTGATCCAGTGAGAAGACGATCTACAGCTCTCATTGGCCACACACCCACAGAGAAGCTCTGTGCTCGCGATCATAATAGGAAACAGGCGTTCGTCGTTTTGGTAATACGCAGATAATTTGTTTTTAAACATTGTTGTTGAAGAGTGAAAACTGTTGTCTTCCAAATTAACTATCATAAATTTTTTTCAATGGATTACTAAAGAAGTAATGAAAGTATGCATGGTTGAATTTCTAGACAAAAAAGAAAAAGTATTCATATCCCAAATTAAGTTGACGCCACTTTTTTTTGAGACACTTGTTATAGCCCATTAGCTTTTGCTTCAGTGTGTTGCTCGTCTTTTTCAATAGGTTATGCGTCAATAATCATGCTAGGTGAACATGCCACGCTGGCCAAAAATTTACAAATCTATTGTTTTGCGCATCTTGCAAAAAGGCTAACAAAGCCAATTTATCAATTAGTTTGTAACATATAGACATAACATACTCATCATTTTACTGCAAATCCAACCGCTTACACTTTTAGTCCAAAATATTCTTCGATATTTTAAGAAGTAGCTTTTAAGACTGGCAGGAACCTTGATTTTAATGATCACTAAGAAGTTTTATGCACTGAATGCCATCATTAAACATTATTACTTATAATGCACCATGCCTTTTATATACTTTTAAGGCATATGACGAATTTCAAGCAGCTGGAGAAAATTCTACAAGCTCACTTAAAGTGAATTTTTTTATAAATATAAAACAATACTCTTCAGCATTTTATGAAGCGGATCGTAAATACTTGTTGGGTGCAAAACGAAATCTGGTCTCCACTCTTAGACAATCTTTCTTTCTAGACTTCTGAAAAGAAAGGAATAATTAGCGATCCTTCAATGTTTTCCCCAGACTATTTATAGAATATACTTTACTTAATCCTCTCCGCTCCTTGTGAAACATAGGGCCTCAACAGTTGTCTTCAACTTTTGTCAATCTCTGGCTATAGTTTTGGCAGTTCCAAAGAAAGCTTTTGTCAGTCTTGTGGTTTAGCTCGTCCAACAGGCCCCGTCTCCACGTCTGTTTGGGGCAACTTCGTTTCCTATTTCCCTGGCAGGTTCCACTGAAGTGCTTGTCTGGTTATGCATAAAGCATCGTTTTATGTCCCATCGTCACTTCCTTCTTTGAATCTATGTCCGTATTGCTTGGTGGTTGGCCTGTTGTCCAGAGAGTCATATTTGGCACTTGCGTTAAATCACTTAACTCGAACAATGCAGCGAAGGTAATTACTGACGAAAACCGAAACCATATAGACCTAATCTAAAAGTTGTTTACCATCCGGGAACTTTACAAGCGCAAGCAAATTGGTAGTCACAGTCAAGACTGCCACTCGTAGAGGGAATTCCACGGTGGGAAATTTAGTCACTTGTAGGGGTAGGGACACCTACGAGGTAAACGGCAAAACTGTAGGGAGGAGTAAGGGGATTCACAAATTTTCAAAAAATTTGGTTGAAGTAATGCTTGTTTATATGCTGAATATACAGAAAACAATGTCAATATCAAATTTCCCGACAATTAATACATTTTAAATATGACGTCATAGTTGTAAACCAAAGTTCTTATATTTTCAAGCAAATCTTGTATCCCGCGCTTTTATAATTCTTGCTAAATATGAAGCTATTGTATCATACCCCGTACCTTCACGCAATAGATTTCCGGCAGATCCCTCAACGCCGCGCCTCTAAAGTCTGCAGTAAGAATAGACTTTAGTGATCGGCTTTTGTAGAACAGGTTATGGTTGTATGAGCTGTAAACAGAGTGTAAATACACCAGCCGAGGAGGTAGTGACACGTAAAATATACCAAAAACCTCTTGTTAACCCCATGCCCAAAAGTGTCCAAAGAATCACTCTTTTACTTGCGCAAAGAAAGAGAGGACAGATAAACGGTAAGAAATATATATTTTCACATCAATGCATGGTAGGCATTGGAGAAAAGGGGCATGGGGCCCGCACTCTTAAAGCTGGGGAAAACACCCTTCCGCCCCCACTTTTTTGAACTATTTATCAAGAAAATTTGCAAATTTGAGTAAATGTGGTTTACCCATAAAAATTACTAATTGTGGTTGAAAACCTATGCAAAATGACTAAAAGAACCTTAAAACCTCGGTCTGCAAATTTCACTAGAGGTAGGTTTTTTTTTTTTTTTTTTTTTTGCTTTTCACAATGTTTTTTTCACATTCACATCGAATTTTGACATCAACCCAAGGCTAAGTCACCGGCATGACGACGACGACGACGAGTGAACACACAATTACAATGACGGGGTCGTCGCCTGCGTATTCGTTTATGATAGTAACAATGCTATCACGAAACGCTAAATACGACCCGGACGAGAACACAGGTACGACGTACGGACAGACATAACATCGACAACCAAGTCAATGTCCACTGCCTTTGATAACCCAGTTGTGGTGCACTGGCGTGTCTACCCAATCCAGGCTTGGACCCAGGGCCTCGTGGTCTGTAGACATGTATGATAACCGCTACACCACAGTTGGTAGACAAACACCGGCATGACAACGCAAGGAAGGTTTATATGGACAAGTACTCCGAAAAGGAGCGGGCATATGCTGAGGCTGCAGGAGAATTTGACTGAGTATACGTCTCTAGACTTCGAAGGGCTTCAGTGAGCTTGTGACTGGCTTTGAAAATAGAAGTAAATTACCATTCCTTCCAGTGCTTGGGGATCGAGTTGGGACTGCTTCTCTACTCAAGCATTATATAATAAAGTTGAAGTTTAACAAGTATAGACCAGCCCGTGGAGCTTTGTTGAGCTTATTATTATTGTATGTAATTATTATTATCACGAAGTCCTTTAATTTGTCTTTCTTTTTCCGGCCTTTTTATAATTTGATATTACAAAAATTTCACACGTATTTCATATATGAAATGCACGTGGCAAACGTGATTTCATATATAAAATATGTATAATTTTGGGCATTTCACACGTATTTCATATGTCAAATTTGAAATTTCACACGTATTTCATATATGAATTACATTCCATAGGTGAAACTTATTTTCTCATATATGAAATGCTTTTGTTTCATATGTGAGAAACTAATTTCATATATGAAGTTAGCATTTTATATATGAAAATGGACATTGCATATATGAAATACGTGGGTATGCGGAGCACTCCCAGGAGTACATGTATATTTGAATAGCTTTTACACTTTTTTTGCTCTTTGTTCTCGTAAATGTTGTTATCCATGTACTTAATAGATTTTAGAGCTTTGTATATGCGTTGAAGATTTTTTGGTTTTTATGAGACTGGCAGAACTCACTCTTCGTAATATAATGTACACAACCTATTTTTTTTTTCAGTTTTATTCCCCTTGAACAGCTCATCCAATTCTTGCGTAACCACTTTGGTAACATCTGGTCATCATTCCGTCCATTTCATTCGAAGGTCATAGAGTTATTAGTGTGTAGGGGAAAACTTAATTTGTGTAGGTGAAAACAAACAATTTGTAGGGGAAAACCAAATTTTGTAGGTGAAAATGCGCCGATAAGTGTAGGGGAGCATAGGGGGAGTGTAGGGTAAATGCGCATGCGTGGTAGGGGAAACAGAAAATTTAGAGTGGCAGCGTTGGTTACGTGTGGGAAACTCTGCGTATGGAAATTACGCATATTGTGCTCGATTGCCTATCAGTAAATCAATGTTAAATGGCTTATTTGGACCTATTTTATAATTAATTTTGCACAAAGCGCTCGAACTTAGTCAATAATTTCTCGCAGAATAGTAGTGGGGAGTAATCCACACAGTTGGTTGTGATTTTAACTGCAAATTTGTTGTTTCACAAGTAAACAAAGCTCCAATTTGAACTTTGCACGAGTTTTTAAGCAAGGTCAGTATTAGTATTTCCAGCCGGTAGGTCTACCTAATTTGAACCATAAGCCCACTAAAGTTAGGCCATCCAAAATTAAAGAAAGCAGCACTGAGTAATAGTTAATTACATATGGCCACATCAAGGTAGATATAAAATTGATTGAATGTTCATCTTACATACAAATAAATTAAATGTATTTACTGGTTATACATGTGATTTATATCAAATCTAGATGAGGATTTAATCTGGAAGTTTCTGAAATGTATATGTACCATTTGGTAGGGTGGACCTTGTGTGTGTGTTTTCAACTATGCAAAGGCCACTGAATTAAGGGATTTTTTTACACTATTTTGAAGTATATAAGATCATAGGATGGCTACAAATTGTAGATATAAGTACCAAGATTTTTTTTAAAGTTTAATATTCAAGCTAGGCTATAAGAAATCACACAATGCAAAATTGATCATTTGAATTACTGCTAATAAGATTTGATGTATTCACAAAGTTCATACATTTTTTACTGCATATTACCACCGAAAGTACATTAAACATCAAGCTATAGAAGATTAAAATGAAGTAGACCTACTGTTACATGTTTATATTATTCTCATATAGTACTATTGTAACAACTTGGAAAATGGACATCTTCTCTGGATGTCTCAGATTTTATCATACATTTTAATGTATGGTTTGTTACTTTTTGCTGTATTTGTCTTTTTGCCAATCTTTTACTGTTGTTTGGTTTTATATTTGCTATTATATATTTTATTTCATCAAGGCCTCACCTTATCCAGCTTTTAACTAAATGAGCTATAAAGATGAGTGATAGAATAAGAAATAGACATGGTCTATTTATCACCTAATATTCTCAGACTATATGCATGATCACCCAAATGTGATTTCTCCTACTGCTTAAATTACCCGTGATGCAACTTGATAGTGTAGATGTGTACATACAGTTTTGTGTTAAATTATAGTGTATGGAATGTGTAATGCATATGAACATGTGGACAGTACATCTATGCATACTCTTTTTTGCCTACACTAGTAATTTACTTAATAGGTGAACTCTGTGTATGTTTGATGATCAAATTTTCATCAAAAATGTAAAACACTTTCAGGAAAATTATTATTTATGTAAGAAGCCAAATATTGATATATTAATATGCTTATTATGTACCTGCATGTATGTCTATCTTCAAAGAATATTATCAAATGAGAACATCACAATTTTCTTGGAAAAGTTTTACTTTTTCTAATGACGTTAAATGGATGTAAGCCTATACGAAATTTTCAAGGCAAATTTGAGATTTTCACATGTCTGCCATCCCTCTTTATATTCACTCCAAGTAATAATAAAAAGTGTTTTCATTACATATGATATATAAGCAATTACTATTTTGTTTTTAGTTTTTAGGAATAAAATGCTACCACAATTCTCTTATAAGAATGACCTTTGCCAAACCCATTGCCAATATTTGTATATCATAGGCCTATTTGGCCTAAAATTGACTTAAACATAATATTATTTGCCAAGTCATATATATGATCATCAAGCTCAGTTCAAACATAATATCATTGCATCCCAAATGTGGTCGGTCAACAAAAAGTTCAATCTGAGCATTTCAGTAGGCTGCCAGATGGCTCTAAGTACATGTAGTGTTGCAACTTATAAAGGTCAGTAGACAATCCTAATTTCTAGAGTTAAAAGATAATACAGTAGGCTAATTATCTTAGTAGGTGTATACATAAGTATATGTTAATGAGACTTAGTGGGTACTATGCAAAAACAATGCTTAAGTTAAATTAAGCTAAGTTTCATAACTTAACTGAAGGGCCAATAATGCATTGTGTTGTCATTCACTGGGTCGAGTTTGAATTAAATAGTAATTTGTAACACGAATGTTCATGCCGAAATCACGCAGTGACCAAAATCTTTCAACGTATTAAAAAAAATGTATTAAGGAAGTTTGTTTTAACTTCGAGGCCTAAATACCTCTGCCATATCTATCTGTTAATTTCTTACCCAGTATTTGCTAGTATTAGTTATAGTAGTACGTTTGTGTTGAATCTCATGCCATGAACAAATTGAATACAGTGTAGGTCAATGCCTATTATTAACGTAGGCCTATCAAGAGGAATCTAGTCGAAATCTATGAACAAAATCTATACTTGTTGTTCTATTAGATTTTGTGTTTCTTTTTTAGCATAAATGAAGTACACTAACGTTACAGCAGTAAGCGTAATAAAGGCATGTAACTTATAACGATAAGACTGTAAGAAGAAGTTCGGCGTTATCGAATATTGACTATAACGTTAGGCCCTAGGCTAAAGTTCGCTGACATTTTAAGTTAAGCCTCATTACTGGCCTAATCTTGTAAGAATTGCTTAAATAATAGTTCTTTTTGAGTGAAATATGTATAAGTCAAAAAGCATTTTAGAGGAAAAATTTGCCTTTGATCAATCACCAAGAATCCAGTTTAGGCCCTATTTACGTTTTCTGTTGACTTGTTTGTTGTTTGCGCTGCGCCACGCTGCGCTGTGCTTTGCCTACCAAAATTTGGTTTTGTTTACAAAATTACCACCGGATAACGTCATTTTGCGTTTGGTGGATTAGGTCTATAGGATATAGGAACGATATAAAAAAAAATGTGATGTCATTCTGAATTCGTTTTCTACTACACGGTTTGGAGTCCAATGTCACGAAGTCTATTCATTTTGAGAAAAGCCTACTTCATAAAGAGAAGTTCGTCCCAACAAAAAGTTATCAAAACGTCACTAGTAAACTTAGTACATGCTAGTGACGTCACTTTGGCGAGATACAATTATTCCAAAACTTGAAGAAGGTTATTGACTACAATCTCAGACAAAACTGTTGGAACAGTTCAGCGTCGATTCTTTATTATTTCCTTCGTCGATTTTTAACTCCAAACCCCTCCCCTTTTCTAAAATTGGATTGTCTGTCATTTAGCCTCCTAAATAATTTGAAAATTAAAAACACATTAAAAATGGTCAAATTTGAATGGGGTTGGGGTGGCTTATGCAAATGTTCTAAGAATAAAAGATATGATAATTAAGAATATGTTCATAAAAAGCAGTTCACATTTTTACATAGAGTCCAACAAGCTTTGTCCAAGATAATTGTAGCTTATCACTATTTGTGTAAATATTTCGACCAATCAGAACTACATTGTGTATTTCTCACCACGTATAGCTGGCCATTAACCATCATTTATCCTAAGAAAAAATACAGTAACAACCTGAATGAAGAAATTTCAGCTAACGCTCAAACGAAGAAGATGGTTTTGCACAAAAGACAAAGGGAAATGACTCTCCTACTAGAAAGGAGAATGGAGGATCATGCGAAATCTCCTTTACATGTATGCATTGTAAACCTAGTATTTTTGATCCGGTCTATAATTGTTTCCATAAATTAATCCCATGTGTTAAAATTACCATTTCATGTATGCATGTTAAGATCCTTTGCCTCAAGAGATTTGTTCGAATTATTTGCTACAAAACATCGTTTTCTGTCTAGATTGTACTCCAAACGAACATTGAGACACCCTTTTCTAAAGGGTGTATTATCAATTAAATAATTCCTTTTGCCTGAGAGATCCACCATAGGTCGTGCCAAAACGAAGTCAGACACAGTCAGTCAATTTTAAACTCTTATCACGAACAAGAAATGCTTGTAACTTATTCAAAGTACATACCCACCTCAACATCATGACAGCTACGCCTTATATGATCATTTTGGTCACTTTTATCAAATTTGAAAGTCACTTTGCCGTTTGCAAGTAAAATGTTGCATTTCGGTGTATTTCTACAAGCTTTGTTGTGCATGTATCACTAATTTGACTAATACCAATGTCATGATGTTTAACAGAGTCTTGATTATGATAAGTATCATGGTTACCATGACAATATATATCATATCCGATTTTGATCGATAACAAAATAGATATGAAAAGGGTCTTAGATGAACAAAAATAGGATGTGACGGGGAGAGGGCAGCTCACCATTCAAACTTATTTGACCCGAGCAAAATATGTTTAAATTATGTGTAAATTTCAAGTATAGGTTCGCTAGGCATCTTTTGACCCAATTTCAAAATGAATCCAAATTTTTCATCAAATTGAAATTAACTGTTAACCAAAACAATTTTTCAATTTATATGAAAAAAGTTAGAATTTATCACAAAATATGGATATTGCTGTACATTATCTATGGTGAATCTAGGTATCATGAGTGAAATTAAAACAGAGAAAATTGGATCATACGTGCTTTTGATGCTTCAGCAATTTTGCCGATTCACTCCATTTTCAGGCGTTTAACCGTGTAACATTTCATCACAAGAGAAAATATGCATATTACAAATGACAACCGTTGCCAATAGCACCGCAAACACAAACTGTTTTATTTTAATCAGGTGATGTTTTTGAAAATATTCTTTTATTTGAGTTCATTACCTGAACAGCTGATAATTGTCTGAGATTTCGTAACGCTTTCGTAAAACCCCTTGTCAACAGAACAGCAAAACTAAAACATTTAACTGATGATTGAACTAATCATCGATTTGTTTGAAAATATTATTTTATATTAATACCTTATTGTCTGATTACCGCCCATCATGTCTGAGATTTAGTAACGATCAGCATTTCGTCTTGTTTTGAAATACTTAATCAAAATTGATCCATACAGAATTGGGATTCTATGGAACAAAAAATATTTAAGAGATGTTATAATCAAAATAAACATTTGATTGTAGAGAACAATCTTAAGCTACGGGTGATCACTCAAAAAACATGATTTGCCAAGTTTTATAGAGAATGTTTTCAAATACTAAAACAAGAACTAAATCAAACATATATAAATATGATATAAATATTTTAATACAGTTTGAGCTTCAAACATTTTGTTCCTTGAAAGAATTGCATCTTGATTTAAATATTGAGTTGTGAGGATTACAAACCCCTTCCCCATACTCCACTGGAACCTAAGCTTTCCCCAACACACTCCTTCAAACTACTAAAGCAGTCCGGTAGCATGCCAAAATGATAACACAAATATTCCTATTAATGGGAACATTTTGCTACATGTAAGCCGCCATTTTGTGATATTTCCCATGAACCTTTGCTATCCTAACGTTAAAGCCTTATGTAATGTTACATTTTCCAATTTTAAAATACGTCTGTGAAAAAAGTCTTTGCTAGGGGAAACTTAAAACTTATGAAAATACGTCCAATACTGTCATGGCTACAACTTTTCCACTCCCATTTGATAATGCCGTTTTCGAAATATTAGATACATTAGACAATAGAGCTAGGCTTTTAGGCGCGAAACAGCCATTTTGAAAATTGTAATGTTTTTCAACACATTGATTTTTAAACCTTCGAACACATAAATTGGAAACTATGACATTTTATCGCAACATTTAAACAATATGGCTGCATGACTTCAATATTCTCGTGTGTTATAAATGTTCCTATTAATATGCATGCTTCCGGACTGTTAAAAGAAAGGTTTTGCAACTCTTCTTGAATGACTCACCATGATGTGCGATTAAGCTGCTGGCTGTTTCTCACTTTTTACCTCTTACTAAAGCTGGAATGTAATAAATTTGTATGTAATTGTTTAGGAAAATAACATAAATAAGCAACCACCCAACGCCTTTATAATTCTATTGCTTAATGGCAACAAACCCACCAACTGTCGCAGAAGGATAAACGCACATCCATTGAACTACAGACATGTAGTTTTTTTTTTCCTTTTCCCTCGCAGTAATATTTCACGAAGACCTTTGCCTTCATACTATGAAGCTTTTTATAGCAAATAATATCCTTTAGAGTTGACACTATTTATAGTGAAACAATTATCGCATTTCCTTGAAACATCAACATCGCTACAACAAAAAAGGGCTAAAAAGGTACGAGATTGTGGTGTCTCCCAACACGTCATATTATGAGTATAGAACGAAAGGATGTTTACACCGTATGTTACATGTGTTCCTGTTGTTTGTATCGTATTGACAAAACCACCTCTAGCTGTTACCTATCATACTTCCAGGTTCGCATGCAGGGGTGCAAAAGAATTGTCTTCAAATTTTGGGCCTTAGAATGTTGAAGAAGAAAATATAAGAAGGGCAGAATGACAGGAGAATCACATCTCATTATCATCCTTCGCCACAAGCCTAGTGGCTCATTAACGCACTCCTTAAGACCATTGGATGGTGAGTTTTGTTGGGTTGTAGATTGAGTCTAAAACGACTCCATGTCGCAGCGGTCAGATATGGCACAGTTAATCCACTCCATTTTGTTAAGCTGACAATCCACCTTGTATAGAGCGACCAGTAGATCTGTTGGTACCCGAGGGGAGCCCACACATCAGGGGCAAGGCCTTTCCTAATACAGTGTCCATGCCTGATAAAAAAAAACCCCATCGTCTCCGATTAATTGTGAAAGTTGTTCTTTGGCTGTCCTGTCTGCCCATTTCAGTCCAAGTAGGCGTCGCCAGATGGTTCTGCCAAGCGCATCAAGGGATACGAGGTTATTCCTCTGTTATGTCCAGTGGATGCTCCATATAGTAGTTCGGCCATTACAAGATATTTAATCTGCGGGATTTTCACCTCCATCAGTGGATTTGAGGTAGTTGCAATGATTAATACTCTGCTTTGTCATAACAATACGGCTGCGAATCTCTGCAGAGTCATTAGTATTGCAGAATAGAACGGAGCCAAAGTAAGATACATGCTTGATAACAGTTCCATTGCATGAAAATAACGTATTATCCATCGTGGGCTGTATAATTATATATTCTGCTTTTTCTAGGTGTAGGTGGAGACCATATCCTGGGCGCTAGTACCAAGCGTCTGTAATTAGAATTTAGCATCATTAGCGTTATGTGCCAGGAGAATGTCTGATATAATCAGAATCAACATTACATGCTGTCCACTAACAAATCATCCACGTAAGCAACACATTTTCAGTGCTCACCGAGTGAAAGAAATCCGAAGCCGTTCGGATGATCAAGAATCGTTTTATCGGTCTTAAAGGTAACGAAAACAACTAATTTCCTCCGAAGTATTTTTGAAAACATATTCGGGCTTACACCTTTCTTCCTGTCGTGCAGTAAAATGATGTCCTTGCTGAGATTCTTAAAACAACGACTTAAACAATTATTCCATAAAGGTTTTGCTTAAAAGATATCTATGGGAGGTGATTATCGCTGTTGCTTTGTGTAATTAGTGCAGATACTGGTACTGTATTCCTACCGGGTAGAAAGCATGCGATTGGGAAGGTCACAACTTAACTGTCAGGAGCATCCCCCTCCCTCCAGCTTCCCGCACCTCTGTATTGCTTGCATTAATTCAGTTAAATCTGTACTCGGGCCATGATAATTATCCCCAGTTTCATTTGCGTAAGTGGATGTGAACACATGACTTCCCCTTGACAGGACATTAGTCCATCGCATGTTAACTTTCCATCAGTGCGCGCTGGTACTCATTTGATCATTTACAGCTGAGTAGTCTGGAGCAAACAGAGTAAAGCGTCTTGCGTTGCCTGTTTAGCAGCTGATATTTGGACATCATAGGGCTACTTGTCCTTATAATCTTTTTACAATCAGTATTTGTCGTATAATTGCATAATATCAGCCATTGTTGCCGTACATTCAAAAAACCTATGCTGCTTCAGAAACGTAAAAAAGCTTAATAGTTTAGTAAGAAAGTTTTAAACTGTCATATAAACTTCAAAAACAGTATTATAGTTTGTAAGCTATGATTAGTCATGGTTTGTCAGATTTTCAAAATACAGATATATGCCAGATTCGGAAGACAGGTCAAAATCTTTTCATAAATTTTAAATTTTCTCTTATAGGCGAGTATGATTAAGATTTTAAATGATCAGAATTCCCTAATATTCTTCAGGAAAAAAAGAATAGAAGAAAAAAAACATTCTTTACAAAATAGAACCCTGCCCGTATGATTATACATCAAAATATATTATGAAAACTTGATTATTAAAGCCTGACAATTAAAGCAAAATACATATGAAGTTTGATTTGATTATAATTTTTGATGTGGCGTAGTTTGTAATAGAAATAAAAGGTAAGTCAAAACCATGTTGCCCCTACGTGTCATTACAACTTAATAATAAACTGAAGAATGTTCAACGTTAGTTTTGATTTTTAGTTCAACCGATTTCCTTATGGAAACAAAGTTAGAATGTGTACCATTTATGATAAACTATAGCTTTGATACTTGTTCGCTCTTGTCGCAGATCTGCAATTTAAAAAGATAACTATAATGATTTCATTTTGTCATATATCTTTAAATACATCTTCACCGGAAAAAAAGTAACTCGTGATACAAGGCTTTTATCTCCTTAAGTCAATCACTAACTTGGTCTCTTGAAGAAAGAACCGTTAATAGGAATATTCTCATGATTTTTCATATATGTGGTATATATTATTACAGAAACAAATTGGTGTGAAAATCATGTTGATATCTTATTTCGTTTAGTAATTATCACATTTCAAAGCTTTCATCATTGTGTTGATAAGTGACCTCGCAGTGTACAATGTAATGTCATAAAAGCAGATCTAAGACACCTTTAGGGGTATTTCTATCAAACAAAAACTCAATATATTTGAAGAGTTTAAGGTACTTTGTCAGATGGGCAAAGTATGTTCTTGTAAAATGCATATTATACCCCATCTCAATATGTAAACCGAAACAATGCTTCCGATAATTTAGAAAGAGGCAAATATTTTTGCAAAGCACTACTTAAACATTGTATTGAATCTGCCCTTATGACATCACACTGTTCACTGCGAGGTCGCACTGGTACAATAATTGAAATGCAATAACTTCTAAACGGAATAAAATATCAACATTTTTGCACCAAATTGTATCTTTAATATTCCTATATCATAGATATAAAGATTAAAATTCACTAAAATATTTTTTTCATACGCATCAAAACTGGAGCCTCTCATAACTGTATCTTATCACATTTTTAAGAAAATCAAACAATCAATGATTTTAGAGGAATTCTACGACCAGAAAAGTGACAATAACAAATATAACTTCCCCGGTATGATAAAAAATTCTTTCATTCTTACCTCTCTGAATTCGTCCTTCGTCTTTACTTTCATAAGTTCAAAAGTAAGAAAATACGTTTACATTTCCAGATAATGCTAATAAACGTTTGTGCAACTTGTTTTGATTTGTGGTGCATGAAAGCCATATAGTCCTCTTACTTATTAAAGATCTATTCCAAACAAAACGGGAAAAAGTGCGGAAGGTGTTTTCAATTTGTGTAGGCCTAAAAAAGGGTGTTATGCTTGCATACACTTGAAGTTTTCAAGGTATGGGAAAACAACCATATGCAACACAATGACTAGATACTAAATAAAGAATATTTTAATTCTATCATATTTTTTAACAAAATTGTTAGGTATACGATTTACAAGATACTATTTGTAATGTTCTTAATGTCAATCTGGTAATTGGAGCAAAATTATATATTGCAAAATAATTCATATTTCTCCAAATACTCGGTCTATATAAGCTTAATAGATATCAATAAATAAGTCTCCAATAACTTAATTAACCTATCATACTTTTATCAGATCGTTCAAAATAAGTACAGTGTTTATCAAATAATTAGGTTATGTACGAAAAAGCAGTAAAACTAAAGATGAATTGCCCTTTTTACTTGTTGCCCAGGCAACGAAAACTTTGTTTGGTACGACAAGAGAAATCGATAAAAACAATAAACCCATAACATGAGGATTATTCCAAACAAAATAATGCAAAGTGTTTTCAATCTATGTGGTAATAAAAGAAGATTGAATGGTTTCATACATTTTGTGGTGGAAATGGTTTACAGAACATAGAAAATTAGCTAAGATAATATCGTGCAAGAAGAAGCCCTTTGCAATGTGTGGCAGTTCCATTCTGCTTTTATTGACTTTATTGCTACAAACAGTCAGTATTCGTTAAATTGATCAAAAAGGGCTATCCTGTCTTTTTGAATCACGGAATAACAAATCCCATTAAATGCGACAAAGAATAAACTAAGAACTCAAAAAATACATATACTTCAATATGTTGAATAGATCTTTATTGATGGATATTTGTGAACAGACTGGTTTGGTCTGTGGAAGAGATAGCGTACGCCTTTCAGCTCGTATGTACGAGTTCGATCATGGGTCATACTGAAGACTTGGAAAACACACAGACGAAGTTATCAAATACTCTTTCTCATCCTACGAATTATTCAACAAGAATCCCTAGTTAATGGTAAGTTCACGCCATATTGATCTCAAAAACATCAAAGAAGAGCCAGTTTAATGATTTCTAACTCTTTGTTGTCGTCTGCAGTTGAGCTCGATCTATGAGAAAACAATCACACAGTTCTAATTTTATTAGAAATTTCTTACGGAGTTTGTCATAAAAAGGTCAAAATTTATTGGATCCGCTCTTCTTATAGATTTCTATTAATTGGATACTGCCTAATCAACTCGTGAAATGAAATATAGTATGAAAAACAAAATACGAACAACAAAGGGAACACACTTTGCTGCACAAAGGCGTTATATAATGCTCGGATAATTCTTTCTCCAAAAATGAAACACTTAAAGACTACTAAATTGCGGGGTCACGTCATATTGATCTAATACCCCAAACCTTCAACTTTGGATTGGTTTCCTAAAGTAGCAACTAGCATTCAATTTTTCCCTTCAATTTGTATGCGTTTAAAAAAAAAATCCACATCAATCTGCAGTTAATTCATTTCTGCTTCCTACTCCTTGGTTCAAGTTATACCTGGGAGCAGTAAAATGAACGACTAAGCAGGGAAGTGCCATTTTAGAATGACAACTCCCTGATCTAAGCTCACTGCTTTCTGCAATAATTCACATCTCATACATCGTTGCATTTCATCGCTGCTCTTACCACCGAAGCTGTGGATTAAGTAAATGCCTCAGCTTCATTCAACCAATCTACGACATGCATTCTCGAGTAACACCCACTTCACAAAAGTCATCGTTACAGCTGAAAAATGAACACATATGGACCTATTAATCTTCGTTTGACCTAAAAGCTATTATATGTTGTCATAACTATTTGTAACCCATAAATTGTCAATAACTGTATCGACGTAAGCACGTGGTTTTCATACTCCCAAAACTCTTTTAAATCATTCATCACGAATTAATTAAATCTAGTTAGAAGGTCACCTTTTTTTTGTTTCTTATAAAAAACATTGCGGCACAAATTTATTGCCAAATTAATCAAATCTAACAAGATATTCCATGTAAGGACATTTATTTTCGAGGATAACCCCCATCTTGAAGGCGCATCATGATTTACGAATCTTGGCCGAATAAAACTCTCATAAAATCTATCAAGTAACAGAACGTCATTTCTTTGGTGTACGCAAGTGAGGCTTAAAGATGATTAAGGTCGGATAGAGCTTGAATCGATACCAATCTATGCACGCCTTGTCATCTTCATGATTTAATGAAAATGCTATCTCGTGCAAGATGCAATTATTGCGAGGGTAATCAAGCACGTAAAGATATCAAGTCATAGAAAATGTGTCGGTCTTCCTCCCGAAGGAGGCGGTAATTCTTCCTTCTTTAACATGCTTCATCAGAAATCATCAGCAATGCTAGAGTATGATACTTTTCCACATCAAAACTCAATGTTCCAGATAATTAAATTTTGACCAAATGCTTTCTCTTCTTGCTTTATCCTGTATTTATCGAGTTCATGCAGGCTATAAATCAATCATTTCCAGAAATTGAAGATTTGATTGAAAAACATGGTGGGAATAACAACCCCATGTTGACCAGGAGGTCAATAATATGCATGCACGTATGTATTTAAAAAGCTTAACAGCTAAGTATTAGTTTTAAACAGTGCAGTGTATTGCTTTTTAAAGTGCTAAATGTCCATGAAATTTCAAACAGATCAAACGTTTGTGGAGAGCGCATGGGTAAACCTTTCAAGTTCAAAATTCTAAAGATCTTTACGACTCTGGAAATAAAAGCTAATATTATGCAAGGCGTAATTATTGTGAAGGTTATCGGCCACGTAAAGAAATCAAATCATAGAAAAATGTATTTTTTTGTTTAATCGCAAGAAGTTATTTTAATTTAATAATTATACGATACAACAGAAATTATCTCTATATATGAACCTTATCCACACACACAGTTAACTCAATTTTGACAAAATGCTTTCTTTAAGCTATAGTTCTTCTGAGGGAGTTCATGTAGGTTGTAGATTAGTCGTTTCCATTAGTCATCTCGTTTGTGATATTTACCCACAGCAAAGCCCAATTTCCAGATAATTATAATTTTATCCAAATGCTTTCTATTTTTTGTAAAGATATTATTAAAAGAAAACATTGTGGGAATGAAAACTCCATGTTGACCACAAGGTCATTAGTGTGCATGTACGTATATTCTAAAAAACCTTATCAGCGTAGCATCAGTTATGAACGGCATCAGTTATGAACGTCATCAGTTATGAGCGGCATCAGTTATGAACGGCATCAGTTATGAACGGCATCAGTTATGAGTACGGCATCAGTTATGAACGGCATTAGTTATGAACAGCATCAATTATGAACGGCATCAGTTATGAACGGCATCACTTATGAACGGCATCAGCTATGAGTGGCATCAGTTATGAACGGAATCAGATATGAACGGCATCAGTTATAAACGGTATCACTTATGATCGGCATTAGTTATGAACGGCACCAGTTATGAACGGTATCAGTTATGAACGGCATCAGTTATGAACGGCATCAGTTATGAACGGCATCAGTTATGACAGCATCAGTTATGAACGGCATCAGTTATGAACGGCATCAGTTATGAACGGCATCAGTTATGAACGGCATCAGTTATGAACGGCATCAGTTATGAACGGCATCACTTATGAACGGCATCAGTTATGACCGGCATTAGTTATGACCGACATCAGTTATGACCGGCATCAGTTATAAACGGCATCAGTTATGACCTGCATCAGTTATGAACGGCATCAGTTATGAACGGCATCAGTTATGACCTGCATCAGTTATGAACGGCATCAGTTATGAACGGCATCAGTTATGAACGGCATCAGTTATGAACGGCATCAGTTATGACAGCATCAGTTATGAACAGCACAGAGTGTTGCCTCTCAACTGCTAAATGTTCATAAAATTCAAAACAGATCAACCGTATGTGGATGGCTCATGCATAAACCTTTCAAGTTTAAGGTGCTGCAGATATTTAATAAAGATTACATCGTTTAAGTTGTCATTAATGCATTTAATCGCGTAATGAAATCTGATCATAGAATATGTGTTAGTCATGTATTCGCAAGAAGATAGTAATTTTAATTCCTTAATATGATTTAGCAGAACTTATCTCTATCTATGATACTTATACACACACAATTAACTAAATTTTGGACCAAAATGCTGTAAACTATACTTCTTTAGGGAGTTCGTGCAGGTTGTAAATCAGTCGTTTTCAGCAATCATCTCGTTTGTGATATTTATTCACATTAAAACGCAATGTTCCACATAATTAGATTTAGACCAAATGCTTTCAATTTTCGCTATCTCCAATATTTTATCGACTTCATGCTGGCTGTAAATCAATCATTTCCAGAAAATGAAGATTTTATTGAAACAAATTACGGGAATACAATTCCATGCTGGCCACGATGTCAGTAGTGTGCATGCATGTATGTTTTTAAAATCATCGCATGCAGTGTTGAACAGCGCAGTGTATTGCTTTTAAACTGTGAAATGTGTATAAAATGTTTGAGCATAACGCATAGATAAACCCTCATTTTAGCTGTGATTAATAATGTGTGACATCAGTGGGAGAAGGATTCTTCATTACCTTTTGTAAAAAGATGTTGTATTCCTCTGTCAATGTTGTCTGAAATATAGAATTGGACTTTGGGCAAAATTTGATGAAACTTTGTCACACCCCGAATCATCATGTATTTAGAAAAGACTCAAAGACATTCTGCAACTCAGAGGAGTTCAAAGAATTATATAAAGATTTTGAGATGTGTTCCTCTTAAAAGGCCTATGGCACAAATTCCGGACAAATCACCAAATCATGAAACTTTGTTTAGTCATAACTGAAAAACTAAACAAGCTTTTTACAAATTTTAAAAACTATTCTACTCAAAATTCCATACTCTTTTACATATCTAAAATCTGCTATATGTCTATAGTCCTTTAAGATATTGGAAGCTCAAAAATGTAATTCTTTTCAATTCAATTCTTTGACCGATTTTGATTAAACGTTTTGCTATTTACATGCTTTATAGCATATTTTCTGCCAAATCAAACGCAAGCTGCTGCTACCTGTTTATAACTCTTTACACTGTTACAAACACGATGTATAAACCTTTGCTGTTTAAAGTATAACAAAATTAACTGCTTTATATTTAGATGGCTGATCAAAAGTTTGAAGAATTTTTTTTGTTAATATAATACAGTAATATGTGATGACACCTACTACAATTGAGTGACCAATTAGTATGATATTATCAGTGTCCCCTCCTCAAACGCCTTTTAAAAGTTTAACAATCTTGATGATTAATTTAGAACATGTATTGTAGGGTGTACCTAACCTTGTTGAGATTACTGTGTGACCAATGTTAAAAGTGCATTATTCTTTCAAGTTTTTCCGAAATTTTAATTGATAAAAATAATTGTAGAATCTTTTCTTGAGTTTGGCGGGTATGCATAGATTGAACCGTCTTTTTTATTTTGGCGGGTATGCTTCAGATTGAACCGTCTTTTTTTATTTTGGCGGGTATGCTTCAGATTGAATCGTCTTTTTATTTTGGCGGGTATGCTTTAGATTGAACCGTCTTTTTTTATTTTGGCGGGTATGCTTAAGATTGAACCGTCTTTTTTATTTTGGCGGGTATGCTTTAGATTGAACCGTCTTTTTATTTTGGTATGCTTTAGATTGAACCGTCTTTTTTTATTTTGGCGGGTATGCTTTAGATTGAACCGTCTTTTTTATTTTGGCGGGTATGCTTTAGATTGAACCGTCTTTTTTATTTTGGCGGGTATGCTTTAGATTGAACCGTCTTTTTTATTTTGGCGGGTATGCTTTAGATTGAACCGTCTTTTTTTATTTTGGCGGGTATGCTTAAGATTGAACCGTCTTTTTATTTTGGCGGGTATGCTTAAGATTGAACCGTCTTTTTTATTTTGGCGGGTATGCTTAAGATTGAATCGTCTTTTTATTTTGTCGGGTATGCTTAAGATTGAACCGTCTTTTTTATTTTGGCGGGTATGCTTAAGATTGAATCGTCTTTTTATTTTGTCGGGTATGCTTCAGATTGAATCGTCTTTTTATTTTGGCGGGTATGCTTAAGATTGAACCGTCTTTTTTTATTTGGCGGGTATGCTTTAGATTGAACCGTCTTTTTTTATTTTGGCGGGTATGCTTCAGATTGAACCGTCTTTTTTATTTTGGCGGGTATGCTTTAGATTGAATCGTCTTTTTATTTTGGCGGGTATGCTTCAGATTGAACCGTCTTTTTTATTTTGGCGAGTATGCTTCAGATTGAATCGTCTTTTTATTTTGTCGGGTATGCTTCAGATTGAACCGTCTTTTTTATTTTGGCGGGTATGCTTTAGATTGAATCGTCTTTTTATTTTGGCGGGTATGCTTAAGATTGAACCGTCTTTTTTTATTTTGGCGGGTATGCTTCAGATTGAATCGTCTTTTTATTTTGTCGGGTATGCTTAAGATTGAACCGTCTTTTTTATTTTGGCGGGTATGCTTAAGATTGAATCGTCTTTTTATTTTGTCGGGTATGCTTAAGATTGAACCGTCTTTTTTATTTTGGCGGGTATGCTTAAGATTGAATCGTCTTTTTATTTTGTCGGGTATGCTTCAGATTGAATCGTCTTTTTATTTTGGCGGGTATGCTTAAGATTGAACAGTCTTTTTTTATTTTGGCGGGTATGCTTCAGATTGAATCGTCTTTTTATTTTGGCGGGTATGCTTAAGATTGAACCGTCTTTTTTATTTTGGCGGGTATGCTTTAGATTGAACCGTCTTTTTTTATTTTGGCGGGTATGCTTCAGATTGAACCGTCTTTTTATTTTGGCGGGTATGATTCAGATTGAACAGTTTTTTTATTTTGGCGGGTATGCTTAAGATTGAACCGTCGTTTTTTATTTTGGCGGGTATGCTTAAGATTGAATCGTCTTTTTTATTTTGGCGGGTATGCTTTAGATTGAACCGTCTTTTTTTATTTTGGCGGGTATGCTTCAGATTGAATCGTCTTTTTATTTTGTCGGGTATGCTTAAGATTGAACCGTCTTTTTTATTTTGGCGGGTATGCTTAAGATTGAATCGTCTTTTTATTTTGTCGGGTATGCTTAAGATTGAACCGTCTTTTTTATTTTGGCGGGTATGCTTAAGATTGAACCGTCGTTTTTTATTTTGGCGGGTATGCTTCAGATTGAACCGTTTTTTTTTATTTTGGCGGGTATGCTTAAGATTGAATCGTCTTTTTTATTTTGGCGGGTATGCTTAAGATTGAACCGTCTTTTTATTTTGGCGGGTATGATTCAGATTGAACCGTCTCTTTTATTTTGGCGAGTATGCTTCAGATTGAATCGTCTTTTTTATTTTGGAGGGTATGCCTCAGATTGCACCGTCTTTTTTATTTTGGCGGGTATGCTTAAGATTGAATCGTCTCTTTTATTTTGGCGAGTATGCTTCAGATTGAACCGTCTTGAGCCTAAACGCAGACGGATTGCGGGAGACAGCCCCAGCTTAACATATGTGTAAAGGTGAATGCACCGATCTGAATTGCATCAAATGCACCAAAATCCATGCAGTCACAATTCGCATCAAACTCACTCAATTTAAACTTTACCATTTACAGCTTCTTGAATTTGTATGTGTTGCTATGCACACTCTTATTTATGCAGATTTGCCATGAACTGATTTCCCAATTTGACCTCCCAACCAATGTGAAAGGATACAACAAATCCTCTCTTGTATTAGTTTTCCCAGGGAAATTTTCTTAATATTCCTGAAATTTTATTTCTTTATGGGCAATTTTCCTTGATTTTTCAAAAATTTCTTTCAATATTAGGAAAATTTTCTTCATTTTTGGAAATTTGGTGGCAAAGTTTTGAACAAATTTCCTTCATTTTCGGAAAATTTTCTGCCAAAATTTTGCCAAACTCTTCAAAAATTTTAACAATTTTTTATTCAGCTTTATCAAAACTTTTCAATTTCCTATATTAATAGTTTCTCAATTTTACCTCCCAAATGGGGTGAAATATTTTCAACAGCATTTTTGTTTTTTCGACGTTGGTAAATCTTATATTTTACCACCCCCCTCTCCACCCTGCAGTCACGCCCTGGGTTTTCTGCCCGTTCATGCATCAAAAAGCTTTTCATCATAAATCAAAAGCTCTTTTACTGAGCACTTCTCTTATTTTTACTGAGCACTTCTCTTATTTTTAAAACCAGCACATTTTACAGTTGCCGTTATACTTTCTGTCTGACAGTGCTTTCTTTATATATACTTATATCAAAATAATTAGCCAATTTGTTTTTGTATAAATAGGAATAGGATTAAAAGCAAACAGACCACTAACGATTTTCTTTTTATATTTGACCTAAATAAACCTGCGTTGTAAATGACAATTTTTATTTTTGCTTACAATTTTTCTGACCGAGTTTTTTAAAGTATGAATGATCAGACATGAATTATAGGCCTACATGCAGACATGACATAGCAAATTAGCACTATATATGTTTTATTGATTAAATATGGTCGATTTTATGCAAATAGGTAACGGCAAATGTTCATTTTTGTTCCCAATGTTAAATTAATGGCATGGCGGAATGCCATAGTCAATTTTATCAAAAATTGGTTGACAGAAATGAACAAAATATCAATGCAAGAAACCATACAATTAAGAATATATGTTGGAAAAAAAGACAAAATATATGTGAAATGACATGCAGAGGTTATAGACGATATACATCACAAGTGTTGACCCTATAGTGGAAAGACAGTTGTATAGCATAGCATAGCATAGCAAAGTTTAACGTCCCGAAAGCATCCAGTGCTGGACATTATATCAAGACGGCCACGGCCATTGATAACCAGTTGTGAACTCACTGGTTGCAGACCCACGTTTTTTATGCATTTTAAACAATCTAGCACTAACATTATAAAAAGAGATTAATGTTTTGGCATCGTGTTTATATGCGTATTGTTACGGACCAAAATAGAAAAGTAACAGAACAAAATAAAAGCAACGTCAGTGACTTTAAATTTAAACAGAATATATTCAAACTGCAAGTCTTCTTCTCTCTATAATGATACAATATAAAACAATACACTTCAAAATTAGCCTACTTAAATATCCTAACCCAATACTGTGATAGTGAAGATGATGAGCTATCTGTCTGGTCTCTTTTGGGGCGACGGTTGGTATTTAGGTAAGTCCTTTAGTATTCCAAGATACTAATGATCCAGTTCCGCGAAGAGTTTTGTAATAATCTTGATGTGATAATTTCTCTCAAAGCTTTAAGTTCGTAGGAGTTATGAGTTCATTAAAAGACTTTTATAACAGTTGTATAGATCCACTATATATTTTTTTTTCGCCAAATACTTTAAGGCAAAGAGATCTCTGATTTTTTTCCTTAAGCAAAAGCCGAGATTTTAATTGACCGTATGATAAATATCTACAAACTGAATAAACAGATGAAGGCAATAATAATTCTCCATGTAAGATAATAAGACACACTTGTTAATTGATGAAACCTCGCCGATTGTCTTGAAAACTGCTGCTTATTTAGTGTTCTAGCAGTTTCTATGTTTAGAAACGGGCGCAGCCGGGCGCAGCCGGGCGCAGCCGGGCGCAGCCGGGCGCAGCCGGGCGTAGCCCTCTGATGAATGATTTAATTTAGAATAATTATCACAATGTTCCAAATCGAGAAGATTGCGTCAGCAGGTCAGTATGAGTCAATGTATGAGATCATCGTGGAAATTTCTGGAACTGCGCCACCCACCTATTGAATGATAGTATTTTTGCGCAATTTTCGTCACCCTCTGAAATGTCCTTGATATCTGGGGAAAGGTCGCATGTAACAGTACTTAATGCACGGTTCAAAGGACTTTGCACTCGCGAATGACCCTCCTAAAGTCAGGTCATTCTACTCTGACCTTTGCCCCGTGCATTAAATACGCAATTAAACACTCTGCCTCAACATTAATCTTTAATTATAAAACCAGAGAGCGTGACGTCATTCACCCTATACCACGTATAGGCCGAAGGCCGAGAGTCAAAACTCCTATACCTCAGTGCGTGACACTTTTTGGTTCGTCCTTCACCAATGTTGGTTCCAAGTGAGGGCAGTAGATATGTCGGTACATTGAAAATTGGAGTCAATTGAAAATAGGCAAACTGCAAATTTAACCTTTAAAAAAAATGAAATGCTTTACTTTTGAAAATTAATAATATTTATATTAGTTTTAATCACAACTTGTCTTTCTAACCAAGATTAACCTTTATTTTATTTCTAACATTACAAGAACACAAACCCAATGATTTCTTTTTACAGTACATGCATGACGACAATACTTTAGCGCAGCGTTAGATTGTATACAGGCATGTATCGCACCTACTAACTTAGACCTAACTGATAAGTATATTTTAAAAATAATATTACGCGAATAACCATCTTGATAAGAAATAAATGATTAAAACTAGTAGATGTCTTGAACAATTTCGGTAAACCTAAAATAATGTGCTATCCTAATTGTGTCAGTTGTTGAACAGTCTGAAGCTAGCTAACGCCGTATGTGGGTTAGTTTAATCTTAACTGACCGACGTAGGCGATGACATATATGGGCAATAATCTTAGTTTTGATTTAGGAACAAGAATAAGTTGCTTATCAAATCTTATTTTATTCAGACATGTATGTAGCGAATGATTGCTTTCAAAAAGCGTCGCCGGGGTAATCATGGGTCGTTGTATTGCCTAGCCAGGCTACCGTAACGTTAGTGTAACTTAGACTTACATTGTGTGAAACCACTGGCATTTTGGTAGCATAACGTTAGGACTATGTACACTACCATGGTATTGACTTGTAAATGTCTGTCATGATAAAAGGCCATGCTTGAAACGCAGCATTACAATTCTTAGCTAGGGTGGGGTGGGCATGAGACCAATATAGGCCTAGGTCTAATTAGTTTTATATTTGGTTATTAACAAAACACCCATCAAACAAGGTCTAAACAGACTGACCAACTAGCAGATAGTTGTGTATGAAACAAAGTAAAAGTAAGTTAAGTGCCAACTTATTTAGATAGGTAGAGAATACAGTGATCAAATTGCTCACTTATTACTTTTATTTCTATTTTAATAAACTATTAAGTTTTCAGTTTCATTCACATTTTTCTGTTCAACATCATTTACCAACAAATGCAAGCCCTAATTTTATCAAGTTTAACTTAAAAAATAATCATAACCTTCTTCGGAATAGGCCTATATGTTGTATTGCAGCCTGCGTTTTTTATTCTATGGGTATTACTTATTAAAGTTGCTTTCAATTTGTTTGCAAACAATTCTCAAGCTCAAGTTGGGAAGATAAAAAAGCTCCACATGAAAATTTTGCTTCATGCAATTTCTCTTCTCATTGATAGGCAATCTTTAGTTCTGCTCTCATTTGTTTTTGCTTTGGTATCCAATGAACAAATTATTACAGCGCAATAGTATTCCAACTTTTATGTTGTATGATTGTTAGAAATCATTGACTGTACCACAGAGTACGAATATTTTTTGCAACGTAAATTAATTTTGTACCAGATATTAGTGAGCTGAATACCTGTATATTATTTTGTAGTACACAATACCCGGCTCAAATGTTTTCTGACTCCAGGCACATGTATAATGATTTTTCTTGGTAGTGGAATGTACTATTATCAGGTTATGAGGATATGACATGGTAATATCAAAACCAAAAACCTAACCAAAAAAAGACACAAACCCCAAGTAAAAATTCAACATCAAAACCAGCAGACCAGGCTTTTATTTGCAGTAAACAGACATGAACAATCACATTATGAGTCATTATGAGGGTCTAAAAGTGGATGGAATTTAACACGTTTATGTATCCTTGCATGTTTTTTTTTTCTACACACCTGGGGTACGTGTAACTGAAAGGCCGTAGGGGTGGTGCTACAGCATTCAAAGGATTGCACCATTTCAGGAAGGTTTTCGTGCCACACATCTTATTTCTATGCTTTCTGTGTATATAGTATAATTGCTGCTAGGAGCTAGACCTATATACCAAGGCATATATTTCATTGCCTTGGTTACTAACATATAGGTACAATCACGGGGGCTTCAGGGGTGGGTAGTCCAGGGACTCGCTTTGTGGGTCGAGAATTGAGGGTCCAGGGGCCCGCTTCGGGGACCAGGGGACAAAGCCACCGGAAGCTCTGCGGTTAGTCATTTTGAGGGCCTAAATAGTGGATGAAGTTTGACATATTTTTAAGGTACAGTACCTGTGCTAGCTCGAGAATCCTCTAGCTTGATGGTGCTGATACAAATAATATCCTTCAGTGTTATCAATACGTAGTTTGAGATTTGTTTCTGCTTTTAAATTGACACCATCCACATAGAGCATAGTAACAAACAAATGCCAAAAAAAAACGCAAAATGACAGATTCCACTGTCAGAGGAATCTCGGATTATACCTGTGCATGCTTATAAGCCCATGCTTACTTGTCAATTTGGAAAAGAAGCATGTAAAAAATGTTTTAATAATTTTAGGTTTAATCAAATTTACATATTTTCGAGGTATCCGTGCATGCTTTTGTAAACTTATCTTTGCATCTGAATATCAAAATGACGTGCATGTATGTATGTGTTGTACGTACTTAAATGTATTAACACGTACGTAGAACTTCGAAGATACGTGCCCGCAGGAAAAGTGACGAACAGATTAATATGCCTCTAAAGGGCAGTAGAGCTAGAGCTGTGTGCAGTACAGTACAGCATGCCATCATTGCATCTACGTTATTATAACGTAATATGATTTTGTTTTAAAGGAACTTGAAAAAAATGGGTCAACAGTAATTTTCGGAGCGTTACAAGTTTCGAAATTTTCTGGGGTGGGGTGGGGTTTACCCTATAAAGTTGCACTGTTGTGCTGAATGCTTTGGAAATATGACAGTTGAAAAGTATCCCTCACATCCTGTGCCCCCTCCCCAACATTCAAACATCTTCCGCCGCCTCTGAAGCAAATAGTAAAACAAAATCTTGTATAAGCTTTAATTTACCGCCTGAAGAAAGTTCGAGAAAAAATCATTCAAAAAGTTAAATATTTTTTTTTAAATACACAAACAATTGCTAAGAATGTGAGGATGATGGTACCAACCTTCCATAGTAGACTTAATACACCAGCCATTTCTACACAGATGAGACAGTGCTTTAAACTTGAATAGCTCCTTAACGGCATGAACGGAAATAGTTATTGAAGAAGTTTCTTCACCATTCTATCTCTCTTAAAGTCCTCTTTCATATAAGATAAACTTGCTGACCACTCAACTAATCCTTTAATAAAATAAGTTTGTCAGCATCTTGTATTTTAGCTAAGAACGATAAGGACGGAGTTTTCTCGACGCCCCAGTATCCTCTAACCTATATCTTACTATCTCAACCCCTCCCGTACCTCCTCTACCCCATTCCCTATTCAAGATTGACTATTGTTACTGTGTTTTTTCTAATAAGGTTAACAAAAAACAAAAACAAATTGGAAAAGGGGAAGGGGTTAAGTTAGAAATTAGGAAGGAAATACACTAAATACCTCTTACAATGCTGATTGTGCATCGTTAGAGTTTGCACGCTTACAAAAGTACCGATTCTCTTATCTTTTCTCCAGTCGCTTGAATATCATTCATTAAGTTCCCTTTGCATCGTTTAATACCTTCAAAACCAGTAAGCCTATGTGCTTTCTGTATAAAACTTGTATTGCATAGGAATCTTTTAATGAGAGTTATATGGATCCAATATGTATGTATTCTATAGTATGTTGTGATTAGATTGTATGAAAAATTATACAACTCATTCATTTCTTCAAGTTCAAAGTCATTATCATCTGTTTTTCTTGTGAAAATGGTTAATGTCGACAAGTCAAATTTCTTGTGAAGTCAAAAGTCATTTGTTTGAAAGTCAAGTTAAGTCACAGTCAAAAGAAATCGGTCTTAGGTCCAAGCCAGTGACTCGAGTCAACAACTCTTGTGAAATATATTCATTTATTCACGCTTCCATCATCTTATCAAATCCTAAGAAGGGTGAGGGCTCATTAATCGAACATATTTGAATATTTAAATCCATTTATTTTAAACCATGTATCACTAGAACTTAGACTAGACTTATTAGACTAGAATCCCATTCTATCGTTTCCCGATTCATGCTATTTTCGGTGACAATTTAAGATTATTAAATTGCAATATAAAGCAGATGATAAGCAATTTTCTGATTGCATGTAGGTTTGAAAAGATATTGTTGTAGATTTTATATTATTATTATAGGTATTTTTTATAAAAATTGTTTTGCTACCTAGTAACAAAGAACAAACTGAACTGTTTTTGTGCGAAAAGAATATTTATTGGAAAGAATAGAATAGAAAGGATTGAAATTCATAGTCATATATCATTGTCAAAATTGGCATGACAGCTAAAAACGTCGCCTGTGTAGTCTATAGAAACAATATATTCGTGTCTATGAATTCTTCTTGAAACATTACATTAATCGAATTTTAGTTTAAAGCTATCATTCATTTTTGAACAAATGTCTTACTTGTCTTTTTAGCTGAGTTTTCTGCTGCTGGGTTGTTCAGACCTCCATATGCGTATACTGCTGGGTGTTTCGCAAAGAATACACTGTAAAACCATCAACAGTATAGGGTCAGAGTGTCATATGGCACAGGGTGAAATTTCAAAAGTCGATAAGCCTTGCGACTATTTCACAGGACCAATGACATCTACTTGATACAGCACCATATTTCTTGTATCAATATAACAATTAACCATACGATTTAAAGAATTGTCTACAGCTGGCAATCAATTCATATGCGTGCACTTGGAACTAACTTAGCTCTTTCTTACAACTGTGGCCCATGATCTAAAGACTATGGAGTTGCATAAAACAATGCATGCCCACTCAGAAAACAACAATCTTGCATCAAATGTTGAATATATATATTTTCTTTTTATAAATCCGAATTAACGCTAAAATTGTCAATTTTAAGCAATTTTGATGGCAATTTCTGATATTTTCATGGTTTTTACTGAAAATGCTCTACCTGTCAATCAGTTCATATTGGTTTTATTTCAACGCATTAACTTAACACACTTCATCACTGTGGCCCCAGGATTTCACTTTTGAATTTGCTGAGAAGTGAATATTGCATACAATTTCCCTTTTTGTTTCCTAGGTTTTAATTTTCTTCTTTTCGCTTTGTATTCTACTTTGTTTCTTGAGAAACAGATTAAAAAGCCAACCATGAAAATTTCCAGGTGGGCCAGCTCTCCACGTTTGTTTTAGATCCTGTGGATCACAGTGGCCTAGTGGTTAAGGCGTCGGGCTCTGGTGTGGAAGGCACTGGGTTCGATTCCCGGCCAGGCCAGTGTGTTGTGTCCTTGAGCAAGACACTTTATCTTCATTGCTTCAGTCCACCCAGCTGTAATGGGTACCTGTGAGGGCAGTGACAGTTCTATGTGTTTGGAGCCCGGCGCCTGTATATGGCTGCTGATAAAACGGGCTTGTGACTCCCCAGGGAGTGACCGTCCCTCAAACCGACCGTCCCTCAAACCGACCGTCCCTCAAACCGACCGTCTTTCAAACCGACCGGCCCTCAAACCGACCGGCCCTCAAACCGACCAGCCCTCAAACGACCGGCCCTCAAACCGACTGGTAAATCTACCCCTGCTTTACTCTACTTACTCCAGTTCACTCAGCAACGAAGTCTCCAAAAAATTATTAACAAAAAATAAGCCTTAGCTCTATTTATTTCCCCTGCAAACACATAACATTGACTTAAACTGCAGTCAAATTAACTCAATAAGTTCAATTACAGTTTATCGAAATGCATCATTTTTTTGGAAATGTTTTCTTTCTAATGAGATTTCCTCTCTTACATGCGTCATTCACGATTCACTTGACTGAGAGAGTATTCATTTGATTTCTTGGATTCTATGATGTAATAACATACATCATGTGCCATCATTTAACGACTTTGTACGCTTGAAATCACAAGCCAACTTAATGACGATATCTTTAACTTTGGTCTGTCTTCTATCACACAATCTCTATTAAATTTAACAGATATGTTATTCGGTCGCCAAGTAACGATATCAATGGCAATGTGCCAAGCTTTTGCTTTACATTTGGTCCATCCACCAGTCACTTTTGGCCGACCACTTTTTTTTTTTTTAAATTGTGGTACTGTTGGGCCAACCTGCATATTTTACACAAGCAGCCTAATGAGCAAAATGAAAAAATTATAATAACAATAACATTTGATAGCAATCTAAATATGATTTTGAGGGAAAATTTAACTTTCACTGGGTACTTTAATCCATTTTTAATGTTAATATCTTCTTATCAAAATGAAAAACTGTAATGTATACCGATACCATTGTTGCCATCGATTGGGCCACCAGTGAAATCTCATTTTAAAAATCCCAGAAGTGTGAACATTGAACAAAGGATCGGGACATAACCAGAGGAAACTACAGTCCTCCCTACCCCTTACGTTTGATTTTTTGTTGGCATAGTGGGATTATCTGTTGACATAGTGGCTTTCATGAAAGTGTTGGAAAAAGAAAATAATTGAGATTTTGTCAATGGATCGTAACGTTGCTACATCCATGTGATCGTAACGTTGTTACATCCATATGATCGTAACGTTGCTACATCCATGTGATCGTAACGTTGTTACATCCATATGATCGTAACGTTGCTACATCCATATGATCGTAACGTTGCTACATCCATATGATCGTAACGTTGCTACATCCATATGATCGTAACGTTGCTACATCCATATGATCGTAACGTTGCTTCATCCATATGATCGTAACATTGTTACATCCATATGATCGTAACGTTGCTACATCCATATGATCGTAACGTTGCTACATCCATATGATCGTAACGTTGCTACATCCATATTTGAGTCGAATATTGTTGTGATCTATCTGTCTGCCTGTACTTTATCATTTCTAGAGGAGTTTGGCTCCCCACCCCATTTAAAGTCCCTAATGCTTCTAATGGGATATTGTGTGAAATTGACCAACTTTTTGCCACAAATATGGAGCAAATTTTCAACAATTTGATATGTTTTGGAATGAAAAGTGTCATAGGCGGAATTTGGGGCAGCATGTATACAAGTGAGGAATTTGAAAGCTGTGTCGCCCATGCATCCTTAAATACACTGGCCAACATTTG